>JAXIVJ010008843.1:47500-53679 GCA_036785665.1 Chirona hameri | reverse complement strand
AGCAGCTTATGTACTCAACCTGAAAGTGACTCGCCTGCTCCGAAACTTGCAATACTTTGTAGAAGCTTTTATCATCATGAGCATTCCCGCCGAATTCGGCCATTGATGCTGTGAAAAAGAACTGCGCGCTGCTCTAAGCCGAGAATATGTCAACTGTGGAGGGATCAAGAACTTCTTCGTGCAGCTAAGACGTGACGCATGTCCGTACCGTTATGTGATTGACTTTCTGCTGAGCCATATCGCTGTTCCCGGCTGTATCTCCATGCTGTGTCCCAGTTGGCCACCGACGTGTTCGCCGTAGCTTCCATCGTATTTATGTTCCGTAGTGCTTTAGTTGTGAAATGTGCATTGTTGTGCATGCTTTTTTAAATAAATATGTGGCAAAATATGTAATTTTCCTGTAGATATGCTTTCATTGTTAATGCAAGTTTTTAAAATCTGTATCTTGACAGTTGTACGAGAAGGAGAGAAAGGTATTCGGAGAGTAACCATAGAGTAAATGAAGAGTTCGGAAGGAGACGAACATAATATCCATATAGTAAATGAAGAGTAACCAAAGAGTGTCCAAAGAGTGACCAAAGAGTGTCCAAAGAGTAACCAAAGAGTAATGTGTGGGTTAATGGAGAGTTTGCAAGGGTTTGCATGTTCGTTAAGAGTATATGCGTAATCTCTGGGTACAATGAGTTTCTTTGAGGGTAACGGCAGAGTATGTAATGGGTAAATGGTGAGTATTCAGGGGTTGTCGTTTACCTAACAGTGTGATGTTAGGGTAATCATAGAGAATTTAGGTATTTTGGGGTAGTAAATGGCGAGTAAGGAGTCCGAAATGAGTACTTTCAGTGTGACACTAGAGTAACACCATAGTCGTTTTGAGCACGACTCTCGATTTACTCTTGCATAGAGTAAAAAAGGTTTGCAGTGCACCAGGGCGAGGGTTGATTACGAGCGAGCGCTTCGCGTTCGCTCGTCCTTCCGTGGTATAGGGGGAAAATCTGAATATGAGCGACCCGACCCGGCCCAGCTCGACCCGACCCGGTCCGTGGCGACGTTTTTGAGCAGCTAATATCTCTGCAACCGCACGTCCGATTGACAAGCGGGTTTCTTTGCTGAGTAGCCCCATCCAACCTAACATGTTTGAGACCGGAGCCGACTCATGTGGGTGACTACCACTGTGCGTGGCGCGTGCCGCGTGAGGGGTGTTTAAACGTGTTTTCTCGCAAAAAAAAACCTCTGCAACGGCTGAGCCGATTGTGTTCAAATTTGGTGTGTGGTTAGGGACCTCTCAGCCGCCACTTTCTCACAAGTCAGGGGTGGGGTGCCTTTGCACGTTCGCACGTGCACACCCCTATTCTATATCTCAGGAACGGCTGAGCCGATTGTGTTAAAATTTGGTGTGTGGTTAGGGACCTCTCAGTCGACGCCTTCCCATAAGCCATGGGTGGGGTGCCCCTGCATGTGTGCACGTGCACACCCCTATTCTATATCTCAGGAACGGCTGGGCCGATTGGGTACAAATACACGGCGGAGGCGGAGAGGGTGTTCAGTAAGGCGTAGAAGACTATCCTCTCTCCGAGCGACAATGACCGAGCTCCGGATGGAGGCGCTGATCATGTGCGAAAACCACCGAGACCTAATGCCATCCGTCAGCGAAGTCATTGACATCTTTGCGCGATCGGGAAGTCGCCGGCTATATTTCAGGCTGCCGCTGTAAGCACTTACACAGGTAAGCAAACCTGAATGCTAAGAGAGGTGTTCTGCCATGGACTGTATGGCAGAAATATGAGAAATGCAGCATACCTGTCTGGCTGTGTCGTGTCTGTGCCCGCCGAGATGCGCAAATGACCTCGAGGTCCGGAAGCAGGGATATATTTTCTTCAAGAACCTGGCAACGGCAGTTCATCATCCTATCCGTATGCGGTGCACAGATGGGTAGCTAAAGTTTCTTGAAATCCATATTGAATTTTACGCCATGATCGGGTCATCTGTATTATTGTTTTGAATGGCGGAAGTGCGACTGGTTCGATCATGTTTGATGTCCTCCCCTTTAGCTCTTTTTTATCGGAGCGCAACTGATAACAACGACAAACATTTTTGCAGCGAAATGCATATGTATTTTTCCGGCTGGACCCTCCCTCAGTTTACTATCCGAGATTCGGAGCTGGTAATTCTGAAGAAAACTATCATTTATTTGATGCTCCAAGTTCTGTTTAAAAATTATATGTTAGCTTCTTTCCAACAACATTTGTTTCCCTTGACCGCAAAAAAAGATTCAAATATAAGATGCTCTTGTTTTTTTTTGGGGGGGGGGCAAGGGTCGTCGAACCTTGTAGCAAAAAGTAGTTGGCCCCGAAGACGAACGGATGGATCCGCCCTTGCACTTAAGGGCAAAGCCGGCTTGATTCAGCACACATTTTTCAAGTTGTTTTCCTTGCAGTCTGGAACGAAAACATAGGCTCCGCTGACAATTGACATTATTTTGCTCAGTGTAAGGCAATGGCGGAACAATACAAACTGCAAGCTGACATTTCCTTTTTCGATATCCCACAGGGTCTAAAAGCTAAAAATACACGCCAAAATATAAAAATAAAGAAATCATTAGAAATCGTGTGGTTGCTAAATACAGTGGCCCAAGTCCGGGAAGAAATTTAAAATTGGGGGTAGGTAAGGTTCGCTAAAATTTCCCCCCCCCCCCCCCCCCCCGCTCCTCCCAGACGGCCGGCTGGATCCGCCCTTGACCTTCTGCCAATGGAGCATATTCGGTATATCGAACCTGGACACGTGCTATATAGTGTGTGATATCGAACCTGGACACGTGCTATATAGTGTGTGATATCGAACCTGGACACGTGCTATATAGTGTGTGATGGATGTAGGCAAACCATTAACCCATTTGTATGGGTTAATGGTTTGCCTACATCCATCACACACTATATAGCACGTGTCCAGGTTCGATATACCGAATATGCTCCATTGGCAGGTGTCGGGAATATTACAGTAAACATTGTCATGCTCGAGCAGCCCAATACAGCGGCTGTGTGCGGAGAGGATAGCTCGGTTCCTGGGGGCACCAGGGACTGGCAGCCTGAGTTGCTATGCTGTCAGGGGCCAGGCGGACTGGCGGACTGCCAGCCTGAGTTCCTATGTTGTCAGGGGCACCAGGGACTGGCAGCCTGAGTTGCTATGTTGTCAGGGGCCAGGCGGACTGGCGGACTGCCAGCCTGAGTTCCTATGTCGTCAGGGGCACCAGGGACTGGCAGCCTGAGTTGCTATGTTGTCAGGGGCACCAGGGACTGGCAGCCTGAGTTCCTATGTTGTCAGGGGCACCAGGGACTGGCAGCCTGAGTTGCTATGTCGTCAGGGGCACCAGGGACTGGCAGACTGGCAGCCTGAGTTGCTATGTTGTCAGGGGCACCAGGGACTGGCAGCCTGAGTTGCTATGTCGTCAGGGGCACCAGGGACTGGCAGCCTGAGTTGCTATGTTGTCAGGGGCACCAGGGACTGGCAGCCTGAGTTCCTATGTTGTCAGGGGCACCAGGGACTGGCAGCCTGAGTTGCTATGTTATCAGGGGCACCAGGGACTGGCAGCCTGAGTTGCTATGTTGTCAGGGGCCAGGCGGACTGGCGGTGCTCGGATGAGCCGTGCTCCAGTGACAACACGGGTCATTTGGTCGGAGCCGGGCACTGAGGTATCGCCGCCAGCCGTGGAGATCCCACCGGCCCAGTCCCCGTGTAGAAGGAAGTGGGCGCCTCTGGTGCGCAGATGCTATGCATAATATCAGCATATCATGCCGAGAGCTCAGCAACTGACGGCACAGCTGCCCATGACAGCCGAGTATGTGGCGGCCAAACTGCAGCTACAATCAATGCTGGACTGAAAACTCAGTCGATTGGCAACAAATCGGTTGTGTAAATATATCCCATTTCCCCATTGTGTCTAAATCAGTAGTGTTCAGCGTTAAAAAAGATGGCTTCCTCCTTTTGATGACCAGAATGACTCGTTAACCCCTCCCCCATTGCGCAGAACGCAGTTTTCAAGCTATGTGGTACAGCATAACTTCAGGCGTTGACTACTAGTGCCATCTAGGGACGAAAATATCAGTAGACATGTCTGTTGCTTTTAGTCGAAGGCAGTGGTTTCCAGCGTATAAAACACGTAAGCCGTAGCACAAAGATGAGCATTATTAAGCATTGATTAGTTTTAGTGCTCTTTTTGATAATATCGTGACAGAGAACCAGAAACCGGGATAGATGTATGTGCATCATGCACGCCATCATCCAACAGATCCGCTAAACTTATCACTCAGCTGCTCAATCGACATTACCCCCGCTCGAAGGCTCCCAATTACCCCAACTGTGGTAATTACCTACTATTTGAGAATCACTGGTCTAAATAGTGCAGCGATCTCCTAAGGAATAAACCAGCCTTAAAGGGAAATAATGACCTTTTTCCACAAAAATGGAGTTAGCACTTGAAATCGCCAGACGAAACCAAAATATATTGTAAATTCATCACATTTTGCATGAAAACTTTCCTACCGAAAGATATTTCAAGTTAAAGTTGATAAGCGTTCCACACTTTTAACGACCGGTACTTGCAAGTACTTTTGATCCTCATCAAACTGCGAGCTTTTCCCGTATTGTTTTTTTACGCAATGGAGTGGAAAATATATTGTGCGTTCTGCTTGTTGTGCGTTCCGGCTAGTCTAAGCGAGCGTGTACTGTACCGTGGAAACGTGTCGGCTAGGGAGACACGAGCGACCGACGCCGGTCAGCTGCAGATACCGCGGGTACGCACTGAGCATGCTCGGAAATTTTTCCATTTCCGTGCCGCAGAGTAGTGGAACAACGCGCCCACAGTAGTCAGGGAAGCTAGGACCGCCGCAAAGTGTCGTAGAACAGCCAGACAGTGGCTACTCGAATCAGACCAGTGACGAAAACGAGTATGTACTCCTGTCGCCTTGTATGTCGCCTTGTAATGACTGAAGCATCTTTAGGATTGTATCGCCCTCATGTGTTTATATTTTACGATTGTGATCGCCTGTAACTTGACGCTAAGACGTAAAAGCCACGTTGAGTGGAGCGCTTTAAGAAATAAATGATGATGATGATGATTATATGCCCGGCGATCTTCTAAAACTAACAGCGATTGGAAAAAGTGGCAATAAAATCGGAAGCTCATCGATGCACATCAACGGCGGCATAGTTAGTGGTTGCGACCCTCAATTTTTTTTTAAAACGATTCATTTGTTTTCAACATTAGGAGTATTGTATAATTTGTCTGTGGCTGTATATAACACTATGCTCTATATTATCATGAAAAATTAAAATTTTCCCAAAAAACAAAAACAAACAATAACACAAAACTGGCAATTAAATCGGAAGCTCATCGATGCACATCGACGGCGACCTATTTAGCGTCGGCGATTTGTTTACAATGGCATTGTCATGCTTCTCGGCGCACTTAACCATTGTGGCGAGTTGCTCCTGATTAGTATACCCAAGTCCCGTAGCAGGCTTTGTTCATGACGTCACTGGTGCCATTCTTGTGTAGCATTGCAAAATATATCTGATTTTGAGTTGAAAGCTAATTAAAGACTTATTCAAATTATTGTTTTTAAGTTTGAATTTTCTTGTTAATTAAAGGTATTTAATTAAAGGTATTTTATCACTGTATTTCATAGTAGTTGACACTTAGAAACTTGTGACGTAATAATATTGTATCCAATATGCATTTCCCTCACCTTTTGCTATTGTGGCGCAGTTCCGAGTGCATTGCGAATACTAGCTTGCCTGGGGTTCAATTCATTCCGCCCTTATTTTATTCGAGTTGGTATAGTTTGCATGTTGTTGTTATTCATGACTTATACTGATAGTCAGTCATGCATCACGGATGCTTCACGGATTGCTTTACGGACCAGAGCGCTGCTCGAACGCACGCTAGTAGCGCTTTCGTTCTCCATGGCAACCAGGCGTGAGCCAATGAAAAGCCAGAACGTATTCCCTTTCTGGCTTTTGATTGGCTCACGCCTGGTTGCCATGGAGAACGAAAGCGCTACTAGCGCTACTAGCGTGTGTCCGAGCAGCGCTCAGTTTGATCGGAAACGTCACAGAGCCTCCAAAAATGCCGCACTCGATGTAAACAATGGTAGGGAAGGACGAATTTGTCAATGACCTTCATG
>JAXIVJ010008843.1:30000-42500 GCA_036785665.1 Chirona hameri | reverse complement strand
ATCAACCATTTTGAAATACACAAATATTTAGGGATCGCGAAAAATCGCCGAAAATTCCAGTTTTGCTATAAATGCCCTAAAATCGCCCATCTTGTCTCCGCGATTTTACGAAACGAATTCGACATTTTCCTTGTGCCATACTGTTTTTCTGTTATTTAGACTATGGTTATTCCAGTGATCTATTTTTTTAATCGGAAGATATTTAGGGGTCGCAAAAAAACGTTAAACATTTCAGTTTTTTCTTTAAATACCCCAAAATCGCCCATTTCGTAACCTCGAGTCGCACCCCGTCAGTGGTGACGCCGTCATGGCTTGGGCCCTCCTCGCAGCTTCGCCCTGCAGGGATATCCAATGCACAATCCAATGGACATCCCCGCATCATCATCCAATGGACAGTCTTGACTGCCCACGGTCAAGAAGTCAACCCTAAAAGTCTAAGCGTATGTGTGACGCGTGCATCACTTCAATTTGAAGTCATTTTGGGAGGAAACTTTTTGTCAAGAGGCTATGTGTTGAAACATGCAATGCCACGACGACCGATGTTTTGCTCTTAAGTTACAATTTCCTTTGTCTTGATGCGACAAACTCTTTAGAAAGCCACTTGTGTCGGTAAGGGTTATGCGTCGTGCATAGTGATGGAGTCCCAAAGAACTAAACATACCTATACAAGAGAAAATAACCATGCAACTCATTAAATAAAAGGAAAATACATGAAGATTATATTGTATCCGTTTAAATATATATAATTTACAGTTCCGGAAGAACCAAAACAATTCGGGCATGTAATATCGCCGGGACAAAATAAGTGATATTGGGATGGTTATAGAAAAGTGTCAAATATTTGGCGATGTTTCCACCACTAAATATTTGTTATTAAAAATGTGTTGCTATATTTGGAATAAGCACACTTATATTAACTAGGAAGAAGTGTGCCATGTCGAAAATATTATATTCGTGTCGTGAAACCGCGGTTACGAAATGGGTGATTTGGGGGTATTTAAAGAAAAAGATGAAATGTTTAACGTTTCTTTGCGACCCCTAAATATCTTCCGATTTAACAAAAAATATATCACTGGAATCGCCATAGTCTAAATAACAGGAAAACAGTATGCCACAAGGAAAAATTTAATTCGTGTCGTAAAATCGCAGAGACAAGATGGGCGATTTTAGGGCATTTATAGCAAAACATGAAATTGTCGGCGATTTTTCACGACCCCTAAATGTTTTTATTTAAAAATTATTGATACCATTGGACTCCGCGTAGTCGAAATCACGGGGAAAAGGTGTGCCACCAAGAAAATTTAACATTCGTGTAAAAATGAACCGCCCTAAATTGCTCAGGGGACCCTCCGACCTGCCCAGGGGCACCTCCAGTCTGGCTAAGAACTCATCCGGCATGTTCGAGGGCCCTTCCGACCGGCCCAGGGACCGTTTCGGTCTAGCCAGGGCCCCTCTGACTTGCCCAGGAGCCCCTCCGATTTTCCCCAGCAACTCTTCTGGTCGGACTGCGCTGGCTGCTTTTGTCGCCCTGCCAACATGCACAGGGGGCCCTCCTCCTGCCCTGTGGCCCCTCCGTGCTGGCTAGGGGCCAATTAGGCATGTTCCGGGGTCCTTCTTACCCACCCAGGGGCCCTTTCGGTCTGGTCAGGGGCCCCTCCGATCAGCACAGGGGCATTTTGAACTTTACAGGGTTCCTCTGGTCTGTTCAGGGCCCTCCAGCCTTCTAAGGGGACCTTCCGACCTGGCAAGGGACTGCGCTGGCTGCTCTGTCGCCTTGCGACATGCTCCGAGGGCCCTCCGACCTGCCCTGGTGCCCCTCGTGTTGACTAGGGGCCCATTCGGCATGTTCAGGGGCTGTCCTGACCCACCTAGGGGCCCTTTCGGTCTGGTCAGGGGCCCCTCTGACCTGTACAGGGGCCCTTTGAACTTCCCAGGGTCCCTCTGGAGTCTGTCCAAGGGCCCTCCAACCTGCTCAGGGGCCCTTATGACCTGGCAAGGGACTGTGCTGGCTGCTTTGTCGCCCTGCCGACATACTCAGGGACCTCTCGACCTGCCCAGGAACCCCTCTGTGCTGGCTAGTGGCTCATTCGACGTATTCGGGGAACCCTCAGACCAGCTCAGGGGCCCTTTCGGTCTGGCCATGGGCCCCTCTGACATGCACAGGGTTCTTTTGAACGTCCAAGGGGCCCTCTGGTCTTCCAGAGAGGGTCCTGGTGACCCTAAAGTGCCTCCGAAGTGCTCTAAACTCTCTAAAGACCACGCTTCGCGTGGTAAAGAGCCCATGATACCGCGCTTCGCGCGGTCTCGTCGGCCCTTTTGCGCGCCCGAAAAGTGCCCTCCTGGCCTCCAGGGAGGTGCGGTCGCACTCGCCCCCCCCCCCCTTGGCTACGTGCCTGGTTAGGAGCGGGGCACGGTACGATTTTCCCGTGCAAAGTCCAACCCCGTGCAGTTCCCGTGCAGTGCCCCGTGCAGTGCCCCGTAAAATTCCCGTTCCCGTGCCCGTAAAATTCCCGTTCCCGTTCCCGTGCAGTGCCCGTAAAAGTGTCCATATTCCAAGCATTCGGTCCGTTTACCCGACCCTCCCTTAGGGATTTCACGAATTTTACCCAACCCTGTTAATGGTTGAGCCTAGTACGGGTTCGTTCCAATTTGCTGTTTGGTTTAGCTATGTTTAACTTATACTACCGCATTTTAGCCAGGGTTGTCCTGCTTTTGTTCTGGTGACGTGACACGAATCCCGGTCTGATTGTCCTTGCCTGCACAATGCTGATGATTTGGTTGGCCAGCGATGATGTCATCAGTGCTGCCACAGTGCTGCCACAGTGCTGCCACAGGCGCACTGGTTAATCGGGCGCCGCTCGCAGATTGTGTTGGCCACGTCCGTATTATTCAGCACACTGCACCACAGTGCTGTGAATCTACCAATGTTTGTACTGCGTGCCACAGCTGTGGTAAGGTATATATATATACTGCGTGCCAGAGCTGTGGTAAGGTATATGTACTGCGTGCCAGAGCTGTGGTAAGGTATATGTACTGCGTGCAAGGGCGGATCCAGCGGGCCGTTTTTTTTTGTTGGGGGAGGGCAACCAGTTTGAGCAGACCTTACCTAGGTACTCCCAATTTCGAATTTCTCCCCGGATTTGGGCCACTTTATTTTGCAACCACACGATTTCTAATGATTTTTTTTTTTTAGCTTTTCGACCTTTTGGGATATCGAAAAAGGTGTACCTATGTTTTCGTTCCAGACTGCAAGGAAAAACATGAAAAATGTGTGCTGAATCAAGCCGCCCTTGCCCTTAACCCGCGAGTCACTTGGGGGGGGGGGTTTAGCCCCCCCTTAGGAATATTAAGAATATCTCAATAACTAATGCAGATATTGACGCCAAACTGTCAGTACCTATCCGGGCATCATTTTTACACCTTTTGAGAACAAATTAAACAAAATCGTCAGATTTGTTTTGAGATATAGTGAATTTAGTGGCGTCACTAAACACGATTTTGACACCAAAATCGGCTAAACTTTGCCAGGCCGTACAAATGCCGCATTTGAAGCAAAATTCAATCAAAACATGCTACAAGGTAGAAAATTGCAAGGGCTACAAACCAGCTATCTCGAAATTTCGAAAAATTTGGTTTTTGACCCCAAAAATGTTTTTTTTTTAAAATGACAAAAATGCTCACAAATTCACATTTTAAGGATATTGAAGAAGAAAAAAAAAACGGAATATATGTCAGATAACGACATACGGGCAATTACCATACCAAATTTCAAAATTATATCATCTTTTTTGACTGTCATTGCATATAAAGTATGGGTAAATCATGACGTCATATTTTGAAATTGCGTTTTTTGCCTTTTATTTACCGGATACAGACAAATAAATGCCAGCACTGTGTTTTGTTGTATAAAACTGATATAGAAACATGCTTTTTCATTTCGATTTATCAATTTCAAATTTTGACCTTCAGTGACCTGAACTTGACCTGAACTTGACACTAACTTCACGTAAATGAAGTCAGGTGGTAAAATGACTACCACTGTCGAATTCTACGCGTAAAAGCATCCATAAAACATGTGCTTCATTACTTTCGTAGATATTTTGTGTGTAGTGACCTTTTGTGACCTGACCTTGACCTTGATCTTTTCCAACAATCTCACTTTAGCTCATGTGGGATATGTATCATACCTTTGACAGCACTTTGGGTGATTATAGGCGCAATCGAAGGCCATGGATGGCAAGTATTGTCCATAAACTCAAATACCTCGATTTTGACGTTTGACTTGACCGTGACCTAACATGTGACCTTAATTTGATTTTTGTAAAGTTTGCGTTAGGCTTATCTCGTTAAGCGCTTTCGAATGATGCCTTGCGCGTCTCGCTGCGATCATTGGTTCTGAAGATACCAGGGGGGCTAAAAAAGACGCCAGCGACATCTGACCCGCGAAGCCCCGACGGCGAAAATGTCTTATATAAGCGTCAAGAACCGTGCGACACATGTTGCCAATCCACATGTGTTACTGGTGTGGGTATGGCAATACAATTGGGCTATTGGGTACCTAAGTTTGTATGACAACGATGCCTTGCAGGGGTGTAGGTTCCTATTCAGTTGGGGGCTTCAGCCCCCCCCCCCGTCCCCCTCCCCAACTATGACGAAGAAGTGGGCCAAATCCGGGGAGAAATCTGCATTGTGTGGATTTTGATGGTACTTAACCCTCGCCCGAGTAGGGCAAAATCACTACGTGTTCGGGTAGGGAGGATGCGACCCCCCCCCCCCCCCTTAGCGTTTCGCCCCTAATTGAGCTAGAGCTTCGATTCACAGACGAGCGTGTTGCTTGTGACGATAGGAAGCCGATGATACCCGATTTTAAAGTTTTGGGTCATTAGGTGATCTCTGAGGTCATGTCAATGACCCAAAAGTCATACAAATTGAAAATGCGTATAAATTGAATTTTATCGAGCTAGAATCGTGAATGAGCGTATCATAATGCTTAATAGGTGCTAAATTCGTAATCAGCGTCACAAAATGTCCTAAAAACTGCCAAATTAAGAAAAGGTCATGTCAGGTCATCTGAGGTCAGTGACCTCGGTTAACCTGTGGATGCGCATGAACCCAGTGGAACATTTAATTATCTGAAATGGATCCCAAATTTGAAATCAGCGTCACAAATTGTCCTAGAAACCGCCAGAAGCCCAAAAAAGTAATCGGAGGTCATCGGAGGTCAATGACCTCAGTTGACTTCTGAAAAGGTCAATCGAGGTCACAATCTCAGTGGAAACCACAACTGTCACCTGTAAACACCTTTGCATATGCTCCTGAACAACAAACACTCGGAAACTGCACAAGTTACAAGCATCGATCTGCGGGACGCCAGTTGCGCCTAACATGACCTTGAGAAACAGGTCATAGGTCACGGGTCATGTAGGTTAGAAATACAAATTTGTCAGATTATGTGTCAAATTTTTCCAAATTTTTCAAAAGTAGGGTACTGAAAGTTTCATCGCAATCGGTTAGAAACTACGCGAGTTATTCCATAAAAACCGAGGGGGTGGCATCCACCAACCCCCCCCCCCCCCACCCAAACGAGGGTTAAAGCGATTTTTTTCCAGCTAAGCCCTCCCCCCACACTTGTTTGGAGAAGCTACGCCCATGATGCCTTGCCTACCTAGTCTCAAGGGCCCAGCGCCGCCCCTGAAAACCTGCGGCAGCCAGCCAGGCAGCGGCAGTCTGAAATAATCTAGCTAGCGACTTCCCGATCGCGCAAAGAAGTCAACGACTTCGCTGACGGAGGACATTATAATGTCATCCGTATAGGTCAGACCTATAGGTCTCGCGGTGGGCTTCGCACATGATCAGCGCCTCCATCCGGAGCTCGGTCACTGTCGCTCGGAGAGAGGATGGAGTCTTCTCCACTTTACTGAACATCCTCTCTGCCTCCGCCGCTGTAACCGGAAGAACGGCAAGGACCTACTGGAAAAAGGATGGATTTAGACCGATTGGTTCTAGTGTAGACTTGCTTGACCGAAATGGTGCTGGATAGAAATAATGAAATAAGGACACCTGTACACGTGATAATTATTAAAGTTATAAATTACCCCTCGCCATGGTAGGGGTCGTTTGTTATTTTGACCCCCGCCCTCTTGAGGTTTTTCGAGAATAATGGAAGAACAGTGGCGCGCAGCGCCGCCAAATTTGGGAAAATTGCCCAAACTTTGCCAATTTTGCCCAGTACCGTTCTAAAAACGCAAATATAGCATGTATTTTACTTCACGTGTTGGGAGGGAGACATAGCTTGCTCCCCCCAATCCCCCTTGAACGGTCTGGGGGGGGGGGGGGCATGGCCCCGTTGCCCCCCCCCCCCCTGGATCCGCCCTTGACTGCGTGCCAGAGCTGTGGTAAGGTATGTATATTTACTGCGTGCCAGAGCCAGAGCTGTGGTAAGGTATATGTACTGCATGCCAGAGCTGTGGTAAGGTATATGTACTGCGTGACAGAACTGTGGCGAGGTATATGTACTGCATGCCAGAGCTGTGGTAAGGTATGTATATGTACTGCGTGCCAGAGCTGTGGTACGGCATGTATAATTGTATATGTACTGCGTGCCAGAGCTGTGGTAAGGTATGTATATGTACTGCGTGCCAGAGCTGTGGTAAGGTATGTATATGTACTGCATGCCAGAGCTGTGGTAAGGTATGTATATGTACTGCGTGCCAGAGCTGTGGTACGGCATGTATAATTGTATATGTACTGCGTGCCAGAGCTGTGGTAAGGTATGTATATGTACTGCGTGCCAGAGCTGTGGTAAGGTATATGTACTGCGTGCCAGAGCTGTGGTAAGGTATGTATATGTACTGCGTGCCAGAGCTGTGGTACGGCATGTATAATTGTATATGTACTGCGTGCCAGAGCTGTGGTAAGGTATGTATATGTACTGCGTGCCAGAGCTGTGGTAAGGTATATGTACTGCATGCCAGAGCTGTGGTAAGGTATGTATATGTACTGCGTGCCAGAGCTGTGGTACGGCATGTATAATTGTATATGTACTGCGTGCCAGAGCTGTGGTAAGGTATGTATATGTACTGCGTGCCAGAGCTGTGGTAAGGTATATGTACTGCGTGCCAGAGCTGTGGTAAAGTATGTGTACTGCGTGCCAGAGCTGTGGTACGGCATGTATAATTGTATATGTACTGCGTGCCAGAGCTGTGGTAAGGTATATGTACTGCGTGCCAGAGCTGTGGCGAGGCATATGTACTGCGTGCTAGAACTGTGGCCAGGTATATGTACTGCGTGCCAGAGCTGTGGTAAGGTATGCATATGTACTCGTGTCAGCGCTGTGGTAAGGTATGTATAATTGTATATGTACTGCGTGCCAGAGCTGTAGTAAGGTGTATGTACTGCGTGCCAGAGCTGTGGTACGGCATGTATAATTGTATATGTACTGCGTGCCAGAGCTGTGGTAAGGTATGTATATGTACTGCGTGCCAGAGCTGTGGTACGGCATGTATAATTGTATATGTACTGCGTGCCAGAGCTGTGGTAAGGTATGTATATGTACTGCGTGCCAGCGCTCTGTGGTAAGGTAGGTATATGTACTGATTGTATTCTTCTTAGGCCATGCATTCCATGAGAAGCCGTCGCCAACTTTCAACTTCCCAAACGGTCGGTAAAAACTATAAAAAAATATATTAAAAACGCTGGGCGTTTCCCGAACTCAAGAGAATATTACGGTCAAAACGAGTCGAGTTTGAGAGTTATGTTTTAAATTGCAGCATTTGACCGCGCCAAGGGCCTGTCGTGGAGTGGGGCGCGGGGCGTGGGACTGATTTACTGCGGTTATCGGACCGAGGTGCTGCCACTGCCGGCGTTATCAGCACCAGGCCTGCCATATATACTGGCCTATTGGGCGGGTCTGTCGTAACGGTGTAGGCGGGCCCGAGCCACACGCCCCCGCCGTGCCAACACTGATGAACCTGCCACAGCCGGTACTCGAGTCTCCACCCGTCACTGATGACCCTACCACAGCCGGTACTCGAGTATCCAGCCGTCACTGATGACCCTGCCACAGCCGGTACTCGAGTCTCCAGCCGTCACTGATGACCCTGCCACAGCCGGTACTCGAGTCTCCAGCCGTCACTGATGACCCTGCAACAGCCGGTACTCGAGTCTCCAGCCGTCACTGATGACCCTACCACAGCCGGTACTCGAGTCTCCACCCGTCACTGATGACCCTACCACAGCCGGTACTCGAGTCTCCAGCCGTCACTGATGACCCTGCCACAGCCGGTACTCGAGTCTCCACCCGTCACTGATGACCCTGCCACAGCCGGTACTCGAGTATCCAGCCGTCACTGATGACCCTGCCACAGCCGGTACTCGAGTATCCAGCCGTCACTGATGACCCTGCCACAGCCGGTACTCGAGTATCCAGCCAGCACTGATGACCCTGCCACAGCCGGTACTCGAGTATCCAGCAGCACTGATGACCCTGCCACAGCCGGCACTCGAGTATCCAGCCGTCACTGATGACCCTACCACAGCCGGTACTCGAGTCTCCACCCGTCACTGATGACCCTACCACAGCCGGTACTCGAGTCTCCACCCGTCACTGATGACCCTACCACAGCCGGTACTCGAGTCTCCAGCCGTCACTGATGACCCTACCACAGCCGGTACTCGAGTCTCCACCCGTCACTGATGACCCTACCACAGCCGGTACTCGAGTCTCCAGCCGTCACTGATGACCCTGCCACAGCCGGTACTCGAGTCTCCAGCCGTCACTGATGACCCTACCGCAGCCGGTACTCGAGTCTCCAGCCGTCACTAATGACCCTGCCACAGCCGGTACTCGAGTCTCCAGCCGTCACTGATGACCCTGCCACAGCCGGTACTCGAGTCTCCAGCCGTCACTGATGACCCTACCACAGCCGGTACTCGAGTCTCCAGCCGTCACTGATGACCCTGCCACAGCCGGTACTCGAGTCTCCAGCCGTCACTGATGACCCTGCCACAGCCGGTACTCGAGTCTCCAGCCGTCACTGATGACCCTGCCACAGCCGGTACTCGAGTCTCCAGCCGTCACTGATGACCCTGCCACAGCCGGTACTCGAGTCTCCAGCCGTGACTGATGACCCTGCCACAGCCGGTACTCGAGTATCCAGCCGTCACTGATGACCCTACCACAGCCGGTACTCGAGTCTCCAGCCGTCACTGATGACCCTGCCACAGCCGGTACTCGAGTCTCCATCCGTCACTGATGACCCTACCGCAGCCGGTACTCGAGTCTCCAGCCGTCACTGATGACTCTGCCACAGCCGGTACTCGAGTCTCCAGCCGTCACTGATGACTCTGCCACAGCCGGTACTCGAGTATCTAGCCAGCACTGATGACCCTGCCACAGCCGGTACTCGAGTCTCCAGCCGTCACTGATGACCCTACCACAGCCGGTACTCGAGTCTCCAGCCGTCACTGATGACCCTACCACAGCGGGTACTCGAGTCTCCAGCCGTCACTGATGACCCTACCACAGCCGGTACTCGAGTCTCCAGCCGTCACTGATGACCCTACCACAGCCGGTACTCGAGTCTCCAGCCGTCACTGATGACCCTGCCACAGCCGGTACTCGAGTCTCCAGCCGTCACTAATGACCCTACCACAGCCGGTACTCGAGTCTCCAGCTGTCACTGATGACCCTGCCACAGCCGGTACTCGAGTCTCCAGCCGTCACTGATGACCCTGCCACAGCCGGTACTCGAGTATCCAGCCGTCACTGATGATCCTACCACAGCCGGTACTCGAGTCTCCAGCCGTCACTGATGACCCTACCACAGCCGGTACTCGAGTCTCCAGCCGTCACTGATGACCCTGCCACAGCCGGTACTCGAGTATCCAGCCGTCACTGATGACCCTACCACAGCCGGTACTCGAGTCTCCAGCCGTCACTGATGACCCTACCACAGCCGGTACTCGAGTATCCAGCCGTCACTGATGACCCTGCCACAGCCGGTAATCGAGTATCCAGCCGTCACTGATGACCCTGCCACAGTCGGTACTCGAGTCTCCAGCCGTCACTGATGACCCTACCACAGCCGGTACTCGAGTCTCCAGCCGTCACTGATGACCCTACCACAGCCGGTACTCGAGTATCCAGCCGTCACTGATGACCCTACCACAGCCGGTACTCGAGTCGCCAGCCGTCACGCCCACGCCGTCCCCGCACTGATGACCCTATCACAGCGGGTACTCGAGTCTCCAGCCGTCACTGATGACCCTGCCACAGCCGGTACTCGAGTATCCAGCCGTCACTGATGACCCTACCACAGCCGGTACTCGAGTATCCAGCCGTCACTGATGACCCTGCCACAGCCGGTACTCGAGTATCCAGCCGTCACTGATGACCCTGCCACAGCCGGTACTCGAGTATCCAGCCGTCACTGATGACCCTGCCACAGCCGGTACTCGAGTATCCAGCCGTCACTGATGACCCTACCACAGCCGGTACTCGAGTATCCAGCCGTCACTGATGACCCTACCACAGCCGGTACTCGAGTATCCAGCCGTCACTGATGACCCTACCACAGCCGGTACTCGAGTCTCCAGCCGTCACTGATGACCCTACCACAGCCGGTACTCAAGTATCCGCCGTCACTGATGACCCTGCCACAGCCGGTACTCGAGTCTCGGCACTCCAGCCGAACTGCTCTCCAGCCGAACTACTCTCCAGCCGAACTGCTCTCCAGCCGAACTGCACAATACAGCACAATCCAAATAGTGTGCCGCAGTTTTCATGAAGTTGCACTTGTAACAAATGTATTGGATTTCATGCGCTGAATTCACACCGAACGCAGTATTTGTTCTCGACATACGTCCTCGAAAATAACTGCATATGCATACAGAATACAACGCAACGCGTATGAGTTAAACATGGGCACTGGGCGACCTTTGTGATTGTGAGTCTCTGGACAATAACAACGCAAACAACACACTCTGTACAATGTGTTGGATGATAGTAACAGTAACAGCACTATACTAACAGTAACAGCACTATACTAACAATAACAGCACTATACTAACAGTAACAGCACTATACTAACAGTGACAGCACTATACTAACAGTAACAGCACTATACTAACAATGGCATCACTATACTAACAGTAACAGCACTATACTAACAGTAACAGCACTATACTAACAGTAACAGCACTATACTAACAGTAACAACACTATACTAACAGTAACAGCACTATACTAACAGTGACAGCACTATACTAACAGTGACAGCACTATACTAACAGTAACAGCACTATACTAACAGTGACAGCACTATACTAACAGTAACAGCACTATACTAACAATGGCATCACTATACTAACAGTAACAGCACTATACTAACAGTAACAGCACTATACTAACAGTAACAGCACTATACTAACAGTAACAACACTATACTAACAGTAACAGCACTATACTAACAGTGACAGCACTATACTAACAGTGACAGCACTATACTAACAGTAACAGCACTATACTAACAGTAACAACACTATACTAACAGTAACAGCACTATACTAACAGTGACAGCACTATACTAACAGTGACAGCACTATACTAACAGTAACAGCACTATACTAACAGTAACAGCACTATACTAACAGTGACAGCACTATACTAACAGTAACAACACTATACTAACAGTAACAGCACTATACTAACAGTAACAGCACTATACTAACAGTGACAGCACTATACTAACAGTGACAGCACTATACTAACAATAACAGCACTATACTAACAGTAACAGCACTATACTAACAGTAACAGCACTATACTAACAGTGACAGCACTATACTAACAGTAACAGCACTATACTAACAGTGACAGCACTATACTAACAATAACAGCACTATACTAACAGTGACAGCACTATACTAACAGTAACAGCACTATACTAACAGTGACAGCACTATACTAACAATAACAGCACTATACTAACAGTAACAGCACTATACTAACAGTGACAGCACTATACTAACAGTGACGGCAATATACTAACAGTAACGGCAATATACTAACAGTAACAGCACTATACTATTAGTAACAGCACTATACTAACAGTAACAACACTATACTAACAGTAACAGCACTATACTAACAGTGACGGCAATATACTAACAGTAACAGCACTATACTATTAGTAACAGCACTATACTAACAGTGACAGCACTGTACTAACAGCAACAGCACTATACTAACAGTGACGGCAATATACTAACAGTAACAGCACTATACTATTAGTAACAGCACTATACTAACAGTGACAGCACTATACTAACAGTGGCATCACTATATTAACAGTAATAGCACTATACTAACAGTAACAGCACTATACTAACAGTAACAACACTATACTATTAGTAACAGCACTATACTAACAGTGACAGCACTATACTAACAGTGGCATCACTATATTAACAGTAATAGCACTATACTAACAGTAACAGCA
>JAXIVJ010008843.1:2500-17500 GCA_036785665.1 Chirona hameri | reverse complement strand
AAAAAAACATGATGACCAGCTATGGAACGAGAAAAAAGTACGATAATTGAAATATTGAGCTAATGGAAATGCGGGGGATTCTGCATTGAAATACTTCGAATATTTCTTAAATGTCTTTGAATTTGCGGTAAATTGTCGGCATTTTCACCAATGTCATCAGCCATGTCTACAAGGATTCAAACAGTTCAACGTAAATCAGTTCACAAGGCTGCGAAAGTGGCTACCCAAAAAATCGTTCCAATCCAACTTTATTCTGTTACTGCCTCATTTACGCCAATCCTATCTTATGCGATCCGCCATCGAACACCTCCTGGCGGGTCCATGTGAGCCAACAGGCCGAGCCTGCGATACCAGCGACATCATCGCTCATCGAGTCCACGATGGGTTCACGTGATCAGACCTTCACGAGGTCGCCGGCCCGATGTGCCACGATGGTTCACGTGATCAGACCTTCACGAGGTCGCCCGTCGGAGCTGTGCCACGATGGGTTCACGTGATCAGACCTTCACGAGGTCGCCGGTCGGAGCTGTGCCACGATGGGTTCACGTGATCAGACCTTCACGAGATCGCCGGTCGGAGCTGTGCCACGATGGGTTCACGTGATCACGGACCTTCACGACGGTCGCCGGTCAGAGCTGTGCCACGATGGGTTCACGTGATCAGACCTTCAACGAGGTCGCCGGTCGGAGCTGTGCCACGATGGGTTCACGTGATCAGACCTTCACGAGGTCGCCGGTCGGAGCTGTGCCACGATGAACAGCAATGTGTTATTATATCACCCCATGTTGTCAGTTTCAGCCATACCTCTGAGAACTGACCAATCTGCGACGAAGAACACTTGGCACGGCGTTATTTGTCCCGCCATCTCGAGAGGAAGGTCGTCCCTCAATGGCAGTTCGCCTCTGACGCGCCATCTCTAGAGGAAGGTCGTCCCTCAATGCAGCTCGCCTCTGACGCGGTAGGGTACAATACTCTGGTATTAATGAGTGTTATAATGTACTGAAATCCAGCCTTTCTGCGCCTGCTGTGACTCGAAAGAAAGGCAGCTCTAGAGCTAGCAGGTAATGTATGTGTGTGTGCATGTAGCCACATACGTCAGAGCGTACTGATAGTCAGGCTCGGTGACCTTAATAACGCAGAGCTGGTAAAGCCCACTTTTCATGGGCTGTGGTTTTCTCGGCTCCGGCGGGACCATGTGGTGGTGACCGTGTTGGACCATGTGGTGGTGACCGTGTTGGACCATGTGGTGGTGACCGTGTTGGACCATGTGGTGGTGACGTGTTGGACCATGTGGTGGTGACCGTGTTGGACCATGTGGTGGTGACCGTGTTGGACCATGTGGTGGTGACACGTGTTGGACCATGTGGTGGTGACCGTGTTGGATTGTGCGGCGATGATGAACTTATTTCTATGCTGCCCCGCCAACGTTGTATTTCATCACACCAACTTTGTATTTAGCCTTACAAACTTGTGTTAGATTTGAATGCTTCTGGCGATGAAATAAGTGTTAACCATATCCAAGGAAAATTGTACATCAACTATGTCATCTTGCCACATCGACTTTGTTAACGCTTTCCCATGCTACGCATGCCTCAGTCCTATATAAGCGCAGCAAAAGAACAGTAGTCAGTGCTACTAACGGGTGTCCACTATGAATCCGGACGCGACTAAATTACATGTAATGTCGAGTATGAGTTGGATGATAAAAGCAAGGAAGACACCATTGGAAAGCTCACACTTTGTATTTGGCATGATACATCAGTGGAATGCAGCGAAGCTCCATACGTGGCCGCCTCGCGCACCGCGAGGGGACGCTCATCATCATGTCCGCGCAACTTGCGAGTCAGGGATGACAAAGCTCTTCGGATATCTGGCGATGAATTGTGCCTCTCGTGGTAGTCTTCCAGTCTCCTTCGTACAGTTTCTGCTTCAAAAGTCCCGGAGGGTTGCTCGTCTTCGTCACATGGGGCACCTCCAGTTGGTGGAGCAGCGCGAGCGTATCCTTCGCGTAATGCGAACTGGCGAGATCGGGCCAGAACACATTCCTTGGTGTGGGTAGTTCGTCTCCAGAACCGGCACCAATGCCTTCTGAATGCATTGTTTCCGATGCAATTCACCGTTTATCGTTGCCATACTCTTGCAGAAGACTGGGGCGCGTGATGACCCGGGGTGATATGGCAGCCAAACCATCACTTTCCTTGGAAACTTGCTCTGATGCCCTGTACCTGATGTCTTCAGGAACGTCGCATCAGGACCGGCGTGATATCCTAAGTTGACAGGCATGTCGTTACCCGAGAACGTGAAATAAGGCTCGTCGTCCATGACGACATCGGTTTCCGCACCCGCTCGCAAGACAGTTTCTCTCTCTAGCCACCTAGCCACCTTCTCAGCCGCGTCTTCTGAACGTGTTTTTGTTTTTCGCTGACACACGGGGTTTTCTGTCGCTTTCTGTAAGCGATTTCTTCCTCTTGTAAGATTTTGGAGACGAATGAAGAACTGATTCCGAATCTGCTAGCCAGAACACGAGTCGACAATCCGGCTTTGGCCTGTGCTGCTTTAACGAGGGTCTTTCTTCTAGAATCGCTCATCTTCTGACGTTTTCTCCCCCTGCCAGCGTGAGAAGTGCTACCTCGCACATCCGTACGCTTCAGTATGTCATACAGAGTGGTTCCGGGCACTCCCATATCCATGAAATGATTCCGAATGAGATGTTTTGGCTTGTCAGGATTTTTTTGGACAAAATTTTCGATGAGTGCGCGGACCTGCTTCCTGTCAAGGGCGCGTATATACATCGGGCAACTGATTTACCCCGTAGGGTATTTAGTGGGATATTTAACCCTGCAAAATATCCCAAGTCCGTGGTGGAAACGTCCATATCTGAACCAAGCATTTCTACTACCGCTGCGAACTTTACGCCTACGATCCTCCGTTCCGGAGATCTTCAAATCGCCTGACTCGTAAACCAGAACTGTTGAATATTCACTTGCCTTTGATGCTGTCGTAATTATCCCTTCTTCAAAGATCGAATACGTTTGTTCAGGTGGCCAAATATACTTATATTTTCAGAAACACCACTCCAAACGCTCCCCAAACTTCAAAGACCTCAAATTACTGAAAGTACAAGATATAGCCAAGCTACAAATACTTGTTGTAATCCACAAAAAGATTCAAGGAACATTGCCAACAAGATTAGATCTACTTTTCAATATAAAGGAGCAACGAGAAACCGATACCAGAACTGTTCAACATGTAATTGAACCTTTCTCATATAAACTTTATAGAACACAACTATAGGATGGCAGGAAATTATATGGAATTACACCTATGGAATTACCGCCTATGGAATTATATCATAACCCCCCTGTTTCCTTTAATATGTGATGTTCCTTCCTCGAAACATATCATTAAGCAAGTCACCAAAAAACACTTCCTGCAATCTTACATTTAGCAATGATTGCATTCTGTAGCATAACATGTAGAATTCATGACTAAGCACATATGTGGTATGTATGTATGTATATGTATGCATATGTGTGTGTATACATATATATGTATATATGTGTGTGTGTGTGTGTGTGTGTGTGTGTGTGTGTGTGTGTGTGTGTGTGTGTGTGTGTGTGTATGTATGTATGTATGTATGTATGTATGTATGTATGTATGTATGTATGTATGTATGTATGTATGTATGTATGTATGTATGTATGTATGTATGTATGTATGTGTGTGTGTGTGTGTGCGCGCGCGCGCGCGCGCGTGCGTGCGTGCGTGCGTGCGTGCGTGCGTGTGTGTGTGTGTGTGTGTGTGTGTGTGTGTGTGTGTGTGTGTGTGTGTGTGTGTGTATCATAATAACACTGCGTGCATCATTCATACTATTGCATACTCACATTGAACAAATACGTATAATAACACATCAAGCATTGTCATCAAATACCTCGAAGCATTGTAACTTAAAAACAAATAAAGTTTAGTTACACAAGCTTCACAGGTTATAATTATTAGTTATATAATTAAATAATTAGCCATATATTATATAGCTATTGTAAGGTATAGCACAAGTAAGTTATAGTTAAATATAGTTACACAATAAATCATAGATGGAAATATATATTGGTTTTGACCAATATAAATACCTGTATTTCTTGTATACTTTCTTGAAGTATAATTCATTTGATATCATTCGCGTAAGCCGGGGTGGCTCACCAACTGGCGCTGGCGCTGGAACCTGGGTGAGACCGAACAGCAACAAGCTTTGCTTAGCTGGGAGGACTCACCAGGTTCCAGCAAAGACCTTCTGCTTGCCTGACCAGGACCTGCCTTGCCCATCCTTTGTATGAATGAAAGTGTATCCTGTCTCACTGTCTGGCAAACCTTTCTTGATACCAACGAGATCGGGGCAGCAGACAGTGAGACAAACCCTTGTGATCCTTACTAACTTGGTTATGTATGTGCAAATGTGAGAATGTACTATTCCCAGGGGGCGTAGTTGGGGGGCAGTCGCTTGCTGATTTCAGCAGCGACTACTTTCTGCCTTCTTTTTTACCACAGCTAACACACCACCGCCCTCCCCTCTTCATTGGCTTTTTTTTTTATTCTTCCATTTCATAGCTGGGAGTGCCGCGACATTTTCTCTTTTGTTTTCTGGTGTTCACGTAAGGTGATGTGCGTCGTTGGGATAGAGGGCGGGGGCACTCCTGGTCACCTGTTCATGGGTGGCGGCATAGAAAAAAAACTTTACACCTACGATCCTCCGTTCCGGAGATCTTCAAATCGCCTGACGCGTAAACCAGAACTGTTGAATATTCACTTGCCTTTGAGACTGTCGTAATTATCCCTTCTTCAAAGATCGAATACGCTTGTTCAGGTGGCCAGATATACTTATATTTTCAGAAACACCACTCCAAACGCTCCCCAAACTTGACAACATACCGGATGCAAATAACGTCCGTGAAGAGTCCGTGCGACATATTAGTTATTCAGCGACTCAGGGGCGGCGCCACGGATTTTTGTCAGGGGGCAAGTCGAAATTTAGGGGGCCTGTATTTGAGAGGGGCCTCCATCTGAGAAGGGGACTTTGACCTCCATAGGGCCCCTCTCACCTCCCCTCTGGCTTCCAGAGGGCCGCTTCTGGACTTTAAGGGGCACCTCTGACCTCCATAGGACCCATCTGGCCTTCAGGGACCTTTCTGACCTCCAAAGGACCCCCTCTTGCCTCCAGAGGCCCACCTCTGACCTCCATAGGTCCCCATCTGACCTCCCCTCTGGCTTCCAGATGGCCTCTTCTGGCCTTCAGAGGCCCCCTCTGACCTCCATAGGACCCCCTCTGGCTTACATGGGCCCCTGTGACCTCCGCAATGGGGCCTGCGAGATGGGGCCTCTTTAAAGCATGGAGGGCCTCATTAAATGACAGGGGGTAAAATGTATATATTTGCTCCCTCTGCCCCACGACAGGGAGGGGGAGTACGTCTGCCCCTCCTACCTCCTCCTCCCCCCCCCCCCCCCCCCCCCCCCGTGGCGCCGCCGCTGCAGCGACTTATTCAGCGACGGATTCAGATCTCGCCCAAACCTCGGCCCAAGTTCAATTCTGGCACGCTGATCTGGCAATTATGGCACGCTGATGATATATATGACCTTCATTTTGCGGTGCAAGGTCATCCGTAAGGCCAAATTCAAGGTCAATAGACGGGGTACCGCATAACGCCTCGATTGTTTTGCCGGATCCTTCCAAAAGTGGTCCCATATGATAGACAGGGTCCATATCTAACGTCCATCACCATGACCTGATCCGTGACCTTTGACCTTGGAGGTCAAATTCGATGTTAAATGGCGTGGTACCGCATAACGTCCCGAATGTATTGCCAGATCCTTTCCAATGTGGTCCCAGATGATAGACAGGTTCCATAGCGAGCGTCCATATCTAACGGCAATACATTCTGGACGTTATGCGGTACCCCGTCCTTTGACCTCGAATTTGACCTCCAAGGTCAAAGGTGGCGGGTCAGGTCACGGTGACAGACGTTAGATATGGACCCAATCTATCATCTGGGACCACTTTGGAAAGGATCCGGTAATAAATTCGGGACGTTATGCGGTAACCCGCCCTTCGACCTCGAATTCAACCTACAAGGTCACGGGTCAGGTCACGGTGACAGACGTTAGATATAGACTCCGCCTATCATCTGGGACCACTTTGGAAAGGATTCCACCATAAATTCGGGATGTTATGCGGTACCCCGTCCGTTGTCCTCGAATTTCACCTACAAGGTGAACAAGGTCGAATTTCACCTACAAGGTCACGGGTCAGGTGACGATGACAGACGTTAGATATGGACGCTGTCTATCATCTGGGATCACTTTTGGAAGGATCTGGTAATAAATTCGGGACGCTTTGCGGTACCCCGTCCTTTGACCTCCAATTTGACCTTAAAGATGACCTTGAACACCAAAATCAAAGGTCATCTTCGTGATCAGCGTGCCAGAATTGACACTGGGCCGAGGTTTGGGTCAAATCGAAATAGGTCGCTGAATAAGTCGCTAACTTCACGAACGCTCTTAGCATCCGGTATGTTGTCGAGTTTGGGGAGCGTTTGGAGTGGTATTTCCGAAAAGATAAATATATTTGTCCATTTGAACAAACGTATCCGATCTGTGAGAAAGGGATTATTACGACAGCTTAATAATTACAATTACGACAACTTCAAAGGCAAGTACATATTCAACAGTTCTAGTTTACACATCAGGCGATTTGAAGATCTCCGGAACGGAGGATCGTAGGCATAAAGTTCGCAGTGGTAGTAGAAATGCTTAGTTGAGATATGACCGTTTCCACCACGGCCATGGGGTATTTTGCTGGGCTAAATATCCCACTAAATACCCTACGGCGTAAATCAGTTGTCCGATGTATATACGCTCAAGGGCTGCCATTTTGACTGTCATTTTCGTTAGAGTAAAGATAAGGATATTTTGATTACACACGTGCATATTACTTTTAAAGGGATTATACGGGTTTTTCCCAGAATAATTGAGTTACATAGTAAAACGTACTTATAAAGGTGGTAGAAGTCCCACGGTAGCCACATTTTTATGGAAATAACCTCTTCTGCACGTTAGGACATTCCAAAGTGCGCAGTGATGCCACCGCGTATTTTCTGCAGGACCGGCTGAGGCAGAGCCAGTCATCTCTTTTATGCTAATAAAAACACCTCACGTATGGCATATTTCCGGTAAAATAAGCAAAATTTGAAAGAAAATAAACTTGTTTTGTTCCAACGACAGCAGCAGTTACCTAGTTTTCCCATAAAATTCTATATTTTTCATGAATTTTCATGCCAAAAAATTAATACGCCACCACCAAATTCTCAACGCTAAAGGCCAGAGAAAAGAAAACCACAAAAACAAAACAAAACTCAACGAACAGTGTGTAGTAATACAAAGTCCCGTCAGTGTTGAATTGCATAATAATTTTGTGATCCAGCGTAGGACTTGCAGATAATTCAAAACTCTAAAATTGATCTTAAGATCAAAGTGGTGGGCAGTAGTGCCGATCAAGTACTCGTTATCTGATACTAGTCTCGAAAAACGCCCAAGTTTTAACGCTGATAATTTCTGAAATAATGGACTAAATGAGCATTGAGGTCCCTGTTATATGTCTTAAACGTGTTTAAAGCTCATACAACTGCAAAAGAGTGCATTTACTTTCAGGACGGAAACCCGTATAATCCCTTTAACACGCTTTCTTTTAAGGTGCGACACTTAATATAATGTTAATTGCTGGCAATGTTAGGAAACGTTAAACTGCGTCCTGATTCATAGTGGACACCCGTTATCACTGAGCAGTATCAAGAAAACAAGATCAGTTTTATGTTGGTTTGCTGTTGAAATGGATATCGGTCGAAGCAGGATACCAGTGAAACGCCCTCAGATGTTATGCCCACTACCCAGTCGATTTCAGGAGCGGGTCGTCTCAGGATGATGAAATATGTTTCCCGACTTTCTAATACAAATAATTGCAATCGTTCATTTGCGAATTAATACAGTTCTGCATGGAATACAAAAGTATACCAATAATACCTACATATAATTATAAATCAGTTTTATCAGGATAGAACTTAGTCCCTACACTTACTCCCACGTGTCTTGTACTTAATTAATATATTAATGTCATTATTAATAGTCCATACCTCGTTCCACTCCAAGTTGGCGACCGAAGCGCTTTAATGATAACAGCACGCGAAAAAATATAACGAGGAATTTTAGGCTCAATTGCAAAATGCAAATACAATGCAAATTGCTGAAAGCGTTTCGGCCGCAAACTTGTTGTGGAACGAGGTATAGTTTGGATACCAAAGGTTAACTTCAACAAAACAAACAAAAATATAAAGACATAAAGACATAAAGACATAAATTTTCAGTACAACAAAGAGCCTCATGGGCCCGTCCTGGGTTGTACGGCATACATGGACGTGAACGGCACACATGTGACAACGGACATGAACGGCCACATACATTGCCTCGCAGGGCACCATATCATGTCATACACACTAACCATTTTCAGAATTTAACATCCAGTACATATACATCGTTAACATATACATCGTCCTGCACACACGAACCTCAGAATTTAGCAATCTACATTCACAAGACATTCAATCCATACAAACGTTGTAATTACACTAGTCCCACACATACACAATCTTCCTTCTCAAAATAATCCCTTTCTTGTAAGCAACCTATTTCAATTAGTTATGTTCTTATGTATATTCACATATGTGTATCACTATAACTAAGACTAATCCCAGGAATATTTATAAACAAAACCCTTTCCCGCAAAATATTTGTCGAGCCCAGCTTTGAAAGAAACTAATGTGGCTGCACTGATTACATCACCTGGTAAATTGTTCCAATGGCTCACAGCCCTTCTACTGAAAAACGACTGTCTTAATCTAGTCCTGCTTTGTTTAACAATAAGTTTATACTGATGGCATCGCCCTCTTTTCTCTCTATCAAAATCAAACAAGTTCTTTAAATACCCAATCTGTTGACCATTTACAAACTTAAAAACTTCAATGAGATCCCCCCTCAATCTTCTGTATTTAAGTGAGAACATATCCAATGTTTTTAGCCTATCTTCATATTCTAAATTACTAATACCGTTAACCATTTTCGTTGCCCGTTTGTGTACCCTTTCTAGTAACCAACAATCTTTCTCATACGTTGGAGACCAAGCTTGAACACAGTACTCTAAATGTGGTCTAACAAATGCACAATACAGTTTAGTTATCACCTCAGCACTTTTATAAGAAACATTCCTGTAAATGGCACCAAGCATCCTTAGCGCCTGTTTTCTAGCTTTGGTTACCTGGTCAGATGCAGACAGCTTACTGTTAACTATTACCCCTAGGTCCCTTTCCATTACCGTCTGTGACATCTCCTGTCCCCCCATTTTGTACGAATATATGCACACGTCATGCTCAATTTTTGATTCATAACTCTTTGAATTGTTGATTGAATCTTTTGATCTATCTATCTATCTATCTATCTGAATAATTACACATTTGTGTTGATGTTTAGCATCAAGCATTATATTTTGTTTGAAATGCAAACCGTCATACCAGTATCTTGAATTACTCACAAATTTAGACAAAAAGATAAATGAAGGAGATCGTTATCAATGCTAAAAATATTTGACTTTAATAAAAGAAGGCCTCCCGCAGAGCGGCACTCACCGTATTTCCGGCCGCTCCCCACAGAGCGGCACTCACAATATTGCCGGCCGCTCCCCAACAGTGGCACTCACAGTATTCCCGGCCGCTCCCCACAAAGTGGCACTCACAGTGTTCCCGGCCGCTCCCCACACAGTGGCCACTCACAGTGTTCCCGGCCGCTCCCCACACAGTGGCACTCACAGTGTTCCCGGCCGCTCCCCACACAGTGACACTCACAAAGTGTTCCCGGAGATCTGGGTGCATGTAGTCGACACCATCGTCCATGATGGCCGTGGTAAACGTTCCTACCGGTGATCCCTTGAGCCCAGCGCCGCCTCTACGTTCAGGTCCAGCTTGGGCTTACCGCCGTTCTGTCCCGTGTTTTTTCTGCGGAGAATGGACCAAGTGAGAACTGAGAGAGAGAGAGAGAGAGAGAGAGAGAGACGAGAGAGAGAGAGGAGAGAGAGAGAGAGAGAGAGAGAGAGAGAGAGAGCGCGAGCCGAGAAGAGGAGAGAGAGAGGGAGAGGGAGAGGAGGGAGAGGGAGAGGGAGAGGGAGAGGGAGAGGGAGAGGGAGACGGAGACGGAGACGGAGACGGAGACGGAGAACGCGGGAGACGGAGACGGAGACGGAGACGGAGACGGAGACGGAGACGAGACGAGCGGAGCCGGAGACGTGAGACGGAGACGGAGACGGAGTACGGAGACGGAGACGGAACGGAGACGGAGACGGAGACGAGGACCGGAGACCGAGACGGAGACCCGGAGACGGAGACGGAGGACCGAGACCGAGACCGAGACCGGAGACCGAGACCCGAGGACCGAGACCGAGACCGAGACCGAGACCGAGACCGAGACCGAGACCGAGACCGAGGACCGAGGACCGAGACCGAGACCGAGACCGAGACCGAGACCGAGACCGAGACCGAGACCGAGACCGACGACCGACGAGACCGAGACCGAGACGAGACCGAGACCGAGACCGAGACCGAGACCGTGACCGAGACCGAGACCGAGACCGAGACCGAGACCAGACGAGACCGAGACCGAGACCGAGACCGAGACCGAGACCGAGACCGAGACCGAGGGACCGAGACCGAGACCTGAGACGAGGACGAGACCGAGACCGAGACCGAGACCGAGGACCGAGACCGAGACCCGAGACCGAGACGAGACGAGACCGAGACCGAGACCGAGACCGAGACCGAGACCTAGACCGAGACCGAGACCGAGACCGAGACCGAGACCGAGACCGAGACCTGAGACCGAGACCGAGACGAGACCGACCTGACCGAGACCGAGACCGAGACCCAGACCGAGACCGAGACCGAGACCGAGACCGACCGAGGACCGAGACCGGAGACCGAGACCGGAGACCGAGACCGAGACGCGAGAGCCGAGACTCGAGAGACCGAGACCGAGACCGAGAGAGAGAGAGAGGAGAGAGAGAGAGGAGAGAGAGAGAGGAGAGATGAGAGAGAGGAGAGAGAGAGAGAGAGAGAGGAGAGAGAGAGAGAGATAAGAGAGTAGAGAGAGAGAGATGAGAGAGAGAGAGAGGATAAGATGAGAGAGAGAGAGAGAGAGAGAGAGAGAGAGAGAGAGAGAGAGAGAGAGAGAGAGAGAGAGAGAGAGGAGAGAGAGAGATGAGAGAGGAGAGGAGAGAAGAGAGAGAGAGAGAGAGAGAGAGAGAGAGAGAGAGAGAGAGAGAAGAGGAATGAGAGAGAGAGAGAGAGAATGAGAGAGAGAAGAGAGAGAGAGAGAGAGAGACGCGTGACGGCTCACCCTTTTGCCACACAGAAGATCACACAGTCTACTAGTAGAGCGGCGTAGCGAAAATATCGTGCGCCATTTGATAACGTTTGAAATTTCGCAACAGAATTTGGCAATTGTATGAAGTTAATTTTTGTTATGTGGACGCAAACTGGATTTTGCCCATGAGGCACCGTGCCGGGCCCAGAAAGTGCGAAGTACCTAATTTTTTGAGCATGCTAGTAACATGAAATATGCCCTGCTGGTTCTTGTTCTATGTAAGGCAGAACATTTTTGAGTGTTGGGCCCTTTCTAGCCTGACAAAATGACTTGACCTTGGCACATGAGAGCGTGACAACTGGAAACCTGGATGGGACCGCTGCTGGAGATTCTTTTAACAGGGCACTTTCGCTTTTTTCAGCAATTGACCTTGCGCCGTTTATCCTGGTGTGTTACTAAATTAACCGATTGCGCTCAGCTATAGTATTTTAGAGAGCTCTCCTATTCTCCTACTTGTACCACAAACTGGGTTGTGAAATATGCGGCTGGTTTTGTTGTCAGGGGGGGGTTTAAATGCGCGCGCGTCCTAAACCACAAAAATACAAATCGACACGATGAGTATGCTTTAGGCACACACCACGCAGTATGTTGTCAGTTTATATCGTGTTTGTGACACATATCAATGCGACTGACAATCATGAGGAAATGCAATGGTGCAGTTTCCTTTCACATGGGGTGAACGACGTTCAACTTTGACCCCAGTGTAAACTTCACTGTTGAAAAAATCTGAACAAGCTCAGCTAGTGTGATTTCCCCTAATTGTAATCATAAGTATCGTCAAACATGGGTTATATGGGCCCAGAACAGCTCATCACGATGGAATTTACATGTGCCACATGGCAGAGCAATGTTACCTTACCACCGAGGGACCGACATTTGTCAGAGCGCTGCGCGTGCAAGCACCTTCGGGTCTGCGTTTGAAGTGACTGAGAACACTTGCAGTTTTCTAAATCTGTTGTGAACATCTCACCAGATGCGATCCGACTCAGTATGCGAGGCAAATGTGGCGTTAGCACACGTATGGCTGATACACTGAAAGTGCACTATTAGTATAGTTGCATGTCGCGCGTGCGCACGTGCACATCCCTATTCACATCTCAGAAACTTCTAATCCGATTGTGATGAAAATTTGGTATGTCAATTAAGGCCTGCTTGTAAGTGATTTGCACTTATCCGTGTCGGGAATCTCTCAAGCACGTGCGCATGTACACACTCCTGGATTCTGTCTTCGAAACTAGTTATCCAAGCAAAACTTTGCACGTGCGCCGTCTTTGCCATAATGCGTTTTACTATTCTCTCTCATTTTCTCCATCATGTGGACCGAACCAACAGTTACCAAACACTGGTGCCCCGAGCTCACGTTCACTGTTGCACTGTAAAAACAAACAACAATGTCACCACGTGATTATATCACTTTAAATATAGTTGCTGTGCCTCTTACGAACTTCAATAGGGTTTCGTGGGCTCAAGACACTACAAACACTGAAGACAGTTCAACAGATAAAGCACTATGACTACAACGACAAGACACCATGACACTACAAACACTGGACACTACAACAGACGCCACTTCAGACACTGCAAGACACTCGACACTACACAAACTCAACTTGTCAGCGGTTTCTAGTTTGGTGCATTGCAACGCACCAATATCAGTAACAGTCAACGTTAGCTCGGGCAATCGGATTAGAGGATTCTGAAATATAAAGACGGGTGTACACGTGCGCACAGTTCTGAGGGATTCCGGCACGGATATTGAGTACAAATCACTTACGAGCCACGCCTTAGTCGACAAACCAAATATCATCACAATCGGATTTAAAGGTTTCTGAGATATAAAAAGAGGGGTGTGCACGTGCGCACGTGCTCAAAGATTCCGACACGGATGAGTGCAAATCACTTACGAGCCCAGGCCTTAATTGACATACCAATTTCATCACAATGGATTAGAGGTTTCTGAGATGTGAATAGGGGTTGTACACTTGCGCACGCGCAAATGCAACTAGAATAATAGTACATTTCAGTGTATCAGCCATACGTGTGCTAACGCCACATTTGGCTCGCATACTGAGTGGGATCGCATATGGTGAGATTGTTCACACAGATTTAGAACTGCTGTGTTCTCAGTTCACTTCCAGCGCAGACTGAAGTGCTTGCACGCGCAGCGCTCGGACAAATGTCTATCCTCGTGGTAACATGCCTGCCTGTGGCACAGGCTTAATTACATCGTGATACGAGGACTGTTCTGGGCCCATATAACCCATTTTGACGGATACATATGATTACAATTAGGGGGAAGCACAAGCTGAGCTTTTTCGATTTTTTCAAACGTGAAGGTTCATGGGTCAAAGTTGACGTTCGTCGCAGACTGTATTGATTCGACTCTGATTGAATCGATTGGAATCGTTTCTATCTAAAATCCCTTGAACCAAGAAGAATCTATATCACCACCCGGATTTTGGTGATTCATGAATCATGCTTGAATCCAAAACCCGCATAGAAACATGGCTGATTGAATACAAAGACTGAGCAATGCTATTTCAATGGGGTGAGTCCAAACGTGATTTGAGAAGAAAAAAAATTATCTTTGATTCGGAAGAATCATTTCTCAAAATGGATATCCATGAATCAAACGAGTGACTGAATCATTCATATTCCAAAATGATCATGATTGAATCCTTCCAAAGAAGGGTTGATCAATAACCAGTCTGGACTTCCGTCCACCCATGTGAAAGAAACTGCCACCATTGCATTTCCTCATGATTGTCAGTAGCATTGATATGTCACAAACACGATATAAACTGACAACGACTGCGGCGTGGTGGGTGCCCTAAAGCAATACTCATCGTGTCCCGATTTTTTTGTATTATTTTGTGGGTTTAGGCGCGCGCGCAATTTTAACCCCCTGCAACAAAACCAGCCCGCATATTTTCCAATCAGCTCGTTGTACCTAGAGCTCACCTAGATAGGAGGATAGGTGAGCTCTCTAAATACTATAGACTGAGCACAATCGTTAATGAGAACACACCAGAATAAACGGCGCAAGGTCATTTGCTGAAAAAAACGAAAGTGCTGCTAAAAGAATCTCCAGCAGAGTCCCACCAGGTTAGTTCACGCTATCATGTGCCTAAGGTCAAGTCATTTGTCAGCTATAAGGCCCAGCATCCCAAAATGTTCTGCATACATAGAACAAGAACAGCAGAGCATAATTCATGTTACTAGCATGCTCTAAAAAAAATGGAGGTACCTCGCGCTTTCTGGCCCGGCACGTGCTCCATGGGCAAATCCAGCTTGCCCTCCATCTAACAAAAATCACCATAAATTTTGCCCAACTGTTGTTAAATTATCAATCTTTATCAATTGGCGGCACGAAATCATTGATTTTGCGATTCGACGCCACTCTACTAAACGGAGGAAGTGATTTGCTACACTTGAGAAGAGTGCGAATGTCACCGAGATGAAAGAGATAACACATTGTAAAGGCTTTCCAGG
>JAXIVJ010008842.1:0-53681 GCA_036785665.1 Chirona hameri | reverse complement strand
TATCAATCACTTTCAAGTAAAGACCCAGGGGCGTAGCCAGGGTTTCAGCCAGGGGGGGGGGGCAAACGGGATCAGAGGGGCCCTCGTAGCCAATTGGGGGCCCACACACTGGCGGATCTAGGGTTCGAGTTTGGGGTAAAAATTTATATCCCATCAAACCCATTAAACCGCCTGAAATCAGCACAAAATGTACACATTTCCTGATAAGAAAATCTAAGCAACTTTATCTAAGGAAGTTTGTTTTAAATCAGCTATCAATGCATAAGCAAGCGAAATCCGATGAGTTTTCAGAAATGTGTGAGACTTTTTGGGATTCCCCCCTAAAAAAACTTGGTAGATCCAGGGGAAAAGGGGCCATAGCAGCCGTCAAACCGCCTGAAATCAGCACAAAATGTACACATTTCCTGAGAAAAAAATATAAGCAACTTTATCTGAGGAAAGTTTGTTTTAAATCAGCTATCAATGCTGATTTAAAACAAGCAAGCAAAATCTGATGAGTTTTCAGAAATGTGAGACTTTGGGATTCCCCCTAAAAAAACTTCCGTGCCCCCCCCCCCCCCCCCACCACCACCACCCATCCCAAACGTTTTCTTCCAAACGTCCAGACCCCAATACATTTTGTCCTAACGTCACAATAACTTCACGCGCATCCACATGAGGGTTCATAGGACTTTTATCTAAGGAAGTTTGTTTTAAATCAGCTATCAATGCATAAGCAAGCGAAATCCGCTGTTATTGTAGCTCGTTGGCTATGCTACCAAATGCTGCCATATTTAGGGAAATAGGAGGTCGGACAGGAAAGGACCCGCCCTGGAGGCCCGGCGGGCCCTTTTCGGGCGCGCAGCGCGCAGCGCACCGAAAAGGGCCGACGAGACCACGCTCATGGACTACGCAAAGCGTGGTCTTTAAGAGTTTAGAGCATTTCAGAGGTTCTTTAGGGGCACCAGGGCCCTTTCTGAAAGACCACGAGGGCCCTTGGACGTTCAGCAGAGCCCTGTACATGTCAGAAGGGCCCCTGTACAAGCCGAAAGGGCCCCTGAGCGGGTCAAAGGGCCCCTGAACACGTCGAATGAGCACCGAGCCAGCACAGAGGGACCTCTGGGAAGGTCGGAGAGGCCCCTGAGCATGTCGGCAGGGCGACAAAGCAGCCAGTGCAGTCCCTTGCCAGGTCTTAAGGACCCCCTGAACAGGCTGGAGGGCCCCTGGACAGACCAGCACCAGAGGGCCTCTGGGAAGTTAAAAGGGCCCCTGTGCATGTTAGAGGGGCCCCTGACCAGACCAAAAGGGCCCCTGAACATGCCGAATGGGCTCCTAGTCAGCACGGAGGGGCCCCAGGGCAGGTCGAAGGGCCCTCTGAGCATGTTGACAAGGCGACAAAACAGAAAGCGCAGTCTCTTGCCAGGTTGGAAGGGCCCCTTAGAAGGCTGGAGGGCTCCTGGGCAGACCAGAGGGCCCTTGGGAAGTTCAAAGGGCCCCTGTGCATGTCAAAGGGGCCCCTGACCAGACCAAAAGGGTCCCTGAGCAGGTCAGATGGCCACTGATTACGTCGAATGGGCCTCTGGCCAGCACAGAAGGACCCCTGGGCAGGTCGGAGAGGCCCCTGAGGATGTCGGCAGGGTGAAAAAGCAGCCAGTGCAGTCCCTGGCCAGCTCGGAAGGGCCCCTGAGCAGACCAGAGGGCCCCTGGACAGATCAGAGGGCCCCTGGAAGTTGAACCTCACAAAATGAAGTGGCCGAAATCCGTAGAGTTTTTCATATCCTTTTTTGTTTGGGGGGGGGGGGGGTTAACGCTCGGGAAGGGCCCTTTCGAGGCGCCGCCCCCCCACACCCCCACACCCCCACACCCCCCTGGACGAAATCCTGGCTACGTGCCTGGCCTGAGGGGCCCTCGAAATGCCTGAGGGGGCCCTCGAAATGTCTGAGGGCCCTCGAAAGGAATTGGAGGCCCTGGGAAGGCCTGAGGGGCCCTCGAAATAAATACCAGCTCTTAAATGCTGTTGTTTATTCGTGTTAGATTTGTTCGTGGACGTTCTTTATGCGACATAAGGCGTTTTGCGGTCACCTGACACCATCCAAAACACTGGGGCCTTCGACCCCAGGGGGCCCTCGCTCGGTCGCCAGAGGGGCCCGCCTGGCCTCCAGGGGGGGGGGGGGCATGGCCCCTTTGGCCCCCCTTGGCTACGCCACTGTAAAGACCACACGTATCTCACCTGTCAAGGAACTTGAGATCCCGGTACGTGGTTACCGATGTATCCGTTTCAGGGTACATTACTTTGGATATGGCAAGCACTCCATTGAAGGTGGCGAAATTGACCGTCATCAGTGTAACTTTGTCAACGTCCATATCCATGTACATGGCCAGAGACACGCCTGAGAACAGAGAAGTGCGTCGATTTATGAGAGAAAAACACGGTGATCAAGACAGAGTATGTAATGAAAGTAGTTTCCAAGCCGTATGGCTATGACAAATTTCTTCTCAGCTGCTTCGCTTACCAGTCATCGAGGCCATACCACTAGAGATGAATGTATGTAGCTCGGACATAGTTAACAACACTATGTAAGGCTCCAGAATCACTGATGTCTCGATCTGAAAGAAAGCATTCCATGCTTTAAGGGTATGACTGGAGCCTGGAGTGGCAGTGGTCAGCCAATTATCACACAGCTTAGCTCATATCTGAACCTGTCAACCAAATCAGCACACCCAGTTTAGTCAAGTAAAAAATTATAATAAACATACAACTATTTCGGTTTGATTATTTCGCATAGTTTATATATTTAGATACCCGCCTATGCCGATGAATCTTTATAGCCGTTTTCACGAAGGATTTTGCGTTTCGGGCGATTGGGGCGTTTGGGGCGTTTGGAGCGTTTGGGGCGATTTGGGGCGTTTGGGGGTAAATGGGTCTATAGCTCGTAAGAACACGGCTTTTCCCGGTGATTTTTGGCATCAATCGCAATTTTATGAATTAATGTATAAGTATATGCACTTACAATTCAACATTTCCAGTTAGTTTGCTTTGAATATTCAAATTCTTGAGCAGATCTGGCAATTTTGGGTTGCGTTAGTTCCTTCTACAAAATATACCGAGAACGCCCCAAAAGAGGCTAGCAAGTATACTAGATAAACAGCTTTGATTAAATAAAATACGCAATTGACACTTAGTTAGGGCAAAATTGAAGATATTAATGACAAAGAAATATAATATTATGATGACAAATGCAATTAAATGTCAAAAGCATAAACAGGCCTTAATTCATCGTCGCTCCGTCCCGCTGAGATCGTCTAATTTAGAGCGGTAACTTCGTTGGTTTCTGAAAACCGGAACAATCCTTACTCATCTATTTAAAGGGAGTGTGCCTACTGTTTTGAACAATCAAAATTATTTTTCCTACGATAAGTAGCTATTGTTGTGATGGTTGTATACAACGAAATTCACATCTGGATCCCCTTTAGTTGAATTTTCACTTATATTGTTTTTGCTTATTTTTCGTTTCGATATCGAAAAACCGATCCCACTACGGTGAAGGTAATTAGAGGTAACAAATTGTTACGTGAACGACGCACCTAAGACAAAATACAGTTCGATCGTTCCGCTCAGGCCATGGTAGATAAAATACGTTCCGCCTATTCAATACGTGCGCTTCCGTGGGTTTGGGTTTGGGTTATATATATATCGCCTTGGGTTTGGGGATATATCACCTTGTGTTTGGGGTTGGTGCTGGTGGTTGCAGTTTATCTGGGATCGTATAGCTCCTGTTGTATCAAAAGTAATGATTTGGTAAATACTAAAGTGAGATATTGACCTCTTTGACGACTACAGAAAGCTGTGTAAGTTTATTGAAAACTGTAAAAAGGCCGATTTAGATACATTTTAATTAATTTAATTTAATTCCACGTTTCTTATTGTTGTGGTAGGTACTAGGTAGGTACCTACCACCTATGCGCAGTTAATACCTATTTCAATTTAGAATAAGTAAGACATCAATACATGCTACACCTGCCTTTATGTTAAAAATATCAATTGTGTGAATACAATTTAATTCTATTTTTATGAGAATGAAAATTAGCTACCAGATATTTGCTGCAAGTTGGTACCTATAACACTGTAGGTATGGTAAAAGCCTAATCTTCAGACATGTCTTACCTCAGGCTTGTCATGCTATCAGAGTAAATAAAAAATAAATAAAGTATCAGGGCTAAATAAAGTAAATAAATAAAAAGAAGAAGAAAAGAAATAAAGTAAATAAATAAAGCAAAAAAGAGTAAATAAAGTATCAGGGCTACTGGCGCACAGTGTGTCTGTATTGTTAACATTCTGATGGCATAAAAAGTTCATGTTTATGATGTGTCCGAGGTTACAGCAGTTCACCCTACCAACAGCTACCAATGGTGGTAGCCTGCGTCCATGGTACCTGCTAAAAAGTGATGAGTGTTTTTAACTTTAAAAGGCAAATAAGTTAAGTGAGGAACATGTGTGATTTATGAATGGATTTACACATACCTAAATTGGCAATGTAAATGTAAGTTATTTTCAATATAAATTGTCAATATAAGACAGTAATGGCCAATCTTATATTTTTGCTGTAGCAATGTTTTAATGACCACACACATGTAGGTATGTTTCCATTTTTATTGATTTGATATAAATTCAACATATATATTTAATACTTATACTTACTTATACTTATAAACGTGCAGAATTTAGGAGGGCCACAAGGCCTCACTGATCCAAACGATACCGAGCTCCTTAGCAAGATTCTCTCCCTGAGTCGTTTATATATTTAAATGTTGATATAACTTAAATGTCATATATATTTAAATGTTGAAGCAAATGTGAATCAATTAACATATTATTTGTATTCTTAAATCTGAAAAAAAACGATTCTAAAAAAATCCATGAATCAAATGGTGATTTAATAATTCAGGTCCCAAAGATGAAATGAATTGTGATTGAATCGTTAAAAAAAGTTGAATCAATAACCAGTCTGCTTATATTGACAATACATATTGTCAATACAAGATGGCATACAATCACACTACTCCACCACCTATTCAATACATGTAGGTACATATTGCACAAGTTTGGGGTGATGGCTGCAATGGCCTTGGCTGCAGTGTTACTGGTATCATAGAGCTGTGGTTGTATACAAAAATATAAGCAGTGAGGAAAGATGACTCTTGGATGACTAACTAAGAAGAGGAGTGCAAGTTTATGGAAAGCTGTAAAGCTGGTAACGCTGATTTAGATGTATTTCAACAGCATGTGTCTATCGTCTTTTTATTGCAATAGGTGGGCACTTACATGAAGTGAATATTAAAAAAAATGGACATCTTCAATATATAATTTAATATAATTGGCATTGGAATGGTAGGGGACGACGATTTTGCCATTTCTGGTGATATTTTTTTGTTTTCTTTTTGGGAAATGGGGAAAGCAATATTTCAACAATGGTGTACTTTCCTCGTTTAAGACACCAGTAGCAAAAAAACAATGTTACTGTGTTTTGTGGGATATTTCTGTATTCATTCTCCATTGTGGTGGGGTTGCTATTTTTTGTCACAGAACAGTGCCAAGCTTATATTGTGTTCAGTATTCACTGCCTTTAGGCTTCCTTGTTGTGTTGTCTGAGTCGGTCGTTCCGTAACTCGTTGGCGGGAGGGCGTACTGAGAAGCTGTAATGGAACATCGGTGGTAGCGGCGGTGACTCGCCCAGCCGGGAATGTCACGACAGCCGGGCGAGTCTTTGTTTATCGTTCAAAATGATTGTTACGATGAATACATGGTTGTACGCAGTCTTTACGCCTTTACCGTTGATTTAAGTTACAAGCTTCATTAACTAATGCTTACAATCAAACATGAGTGGCTTCTGAATAAATGATTTCATGAATCGTTTCTTCTCTCTTTTATCATTTTGAGTACTACCACATGTAGCGTCAACGTCCCGTTCGATTGACTGACTGTCTAGTAGGACATCACATATCAGCGTCACAACTCGGCTACAGCGGTCTTAGAACTAGACCAGAGGCACAGTCACTAAGTCCTGGTTCAAACACCCAGAAAAACCACGCTTACTTGTTCTGGCTGTATTATGAAACAACATAGTCAACGGATGAGCCATTCGTACATTTTAAAGTAAAATCAATAGTAACGTAACAATAAGAATACCAAACATGACCAATTCCATTCTCCACGGCAAATGATGTCGCCATTTCACCTTTCCTCCGCACCTTAGAAATGCACAACAAACGAACAAGTACTCCATGTTAATATCAACTGTGCGATATAGGTCAGAGGTCAGAAGTTGTGCCTAACTACAGTCACATACTGAGGTCTGGTCAGAAGTCAGAGAGTAACCGTGTATGCCTGCAGGTCATATAGAGACATACAGACACAGGGCAGGTCAGATGTCATGTCAGAGGTCAGACCAGCGGTCAGACAGCAGTCGCGTCTCCTACCAGGTAACAGACAGAGGTCATGTCAGATGTCAAACAGCGTCCCCCTGCAGGTCACGCACAGAGTGAGGTCAGGTCAGATGTCATGTCAGAGGTCGGATCAGATGTCATGTCAGAGGTCGGTCAGATGCCATGCCAGAGGTGAGGACCAGCGGTCAGACAGCAGTCGCGTCTCCCTACCAGGTCACGCACAGACAGAGGTCAGCCCAGATGTCAAACAGCGTCCCCTGCAGGTCACGCGCAGAGTGAGGTCAGGTCAGATGTCATGTCAGAGGTCGGGTCAGATGTCATGGCAGAGGTCGGGTCAGGTGTCATGTCAGAGGTCGGGTCAGATGACATGTCAGAGGTCGGGTCAGATGTCATGTCAGGTCGGTTCAAATGTCATGTCAGAGGTCGGGTCAGATGTCATGTCAGAAGTCGGGTCAGAGGTCAAGCCAGAGGTGGGGTCAGAAGCCAAGCCAGAGTTCGGGTCAGAATCCAAGCTGGAGCTCAGGTCAGAGGTCAGGCAGCAGTCGTGTCTCCAAGCAAGGCACACGTTTCACAAGCAGGACACACGCAGCCAGGTGTCCCCCTCCCTAGCCCACTATCATAGGGCTAATGTTACAATCATGCTAATCTGGAGGCGCCCCCCCCCCCCCTTCCCGGTGACGACGCCCCTGCACAGAGTTCAGACTGGTCAGAGGTCAGACAGCAGTCATGTCTCCCTGCAGGCCACTCACAGACAGATCAGGTCAGAGGTCAGATGGCAAAAACATCCCATTGTATGTCACATATGAGGTCAGGTCAGATGTCATGTCAGAGGTCGGGTCAGATGTTATGTCAGAAGTCGGGTCAGAAGTCAGGTCAGAGGCCAAGCCGGAGGCCAGGTCAAAGATCAGATTCAGGCCAGAGATCAGGCAGCAGCCGTGTCTCCAAGCAGGGCACACACGACAGATGCTAGGGCGCTGCCACAATATTTTGAGACGGGGGGGGGGGGGGGCAGGCAGGTGTTCCCCCTCTTTACCTCACTTTCATTGGGCTAATGTTAAAATCCTGCTAATCTGCCCCCCCCCCCCCCGGGGAGGGGGCGACGCCCCTGCACAGAGTCCAGGCATGTCAGAGGTCAAACAGCAGCCATTTCTCCCCTTGGGTCACACAGACAGAGGTCAGATCAGAGGTCAGACGGCAGCCGTGTCTCCCTGCAAGCCGCTCACAGATAGAGGTCAAGTCAGAGGTCAGATAGCAAATAGCGTCCCCCTGCATGTCACGCACAGGGTGAGGTCAGGTCAGATGTCATGTCAGAGGTTGGACCAGATGTCAGACAGCAGCCGTGTCTCCTTCCAGGTCACACACAGACAGAGTTCAGGTCAGAGGTCAGATGGCAAAAAGCGTCCCCTTGTATGTCACACACAGAGTGAGGTCAGGTCAGATGTCATGCCAGAGGTCACACCAGCGCGGCGGTCAGATAACAGTCGCGTCTCCTACCAGGTCACACATAGAAAGAGGTCAGGTCAGATGTCAAACAGCGCCCCCCTGCAGGTCACGCACAGAGTGAGGTTAGGTTAGATGGCATGTCAGAGGTGGGGTCAGATGTCATGTCAGAGGTCGGGTCAGATGTCATGTCAGAGGTCGGGTCAGATGTCATGGCAGAGGTCGGGTCAGATGTCATGTCAGAGGTAGGGTCAGATGTTATGTCAGAGGTCGGGTCAGAAGTCAAGTCAGAGGTCAACCTGGAGGTCAGGACAAATATCAGGCCAGAGATCATGCAGCAGCTGTGTATCCAAGCAGGGCACACACAAGATGCAAGGGCGCTGCCACAATATTTTGAGGCGGGGGGGGGGGGGGTGGACAGGCAGGTGTTCTCCCTCTCTACCTCACTATCATTGGGCTGTTAAAATCCTGCTAATTTGGGGGCACTCCCCCCCCCCCCCCCTCGGTGGACGACGCCCCTGCACAGAGTTTAGGCATGTCAGGTCAAACAGCAGCCATTTCTCCTCTTGGGTCACACAGGCAGAGGTCAGATCAGGTCAGACGGCAGCTGTGTCTCCCTGCAAGCCACTCACAGATAGAGGTCAGGTCAGAGGTCAGATGGCCAACAGCGTCCCCCTGCATGTCACGCACGGGGTGAGGCCAGGTCAGATGTCATGTCAGAGGTCGGACCAGACGTCAGACAGCAGCCGTGTCTCCTTCCAGGGCCCTGTTTCACCAAGTGAATATATTCATGCCGTACTTCCGAAAAGTACGGCATCCAAAGTATGACAGTAGTACTATTCTGTTTCACCACGGTAATATATTACTTGCCGTAGGGAATATATTCGAAGAGAAATATTCGCGCATGCACTCAGAGCCGCGCGCTGATTGGCTAGCGAGCGGCACTATATTTTCCGTCTGCAGACGTAAATAACGGAAAATATATGCTTATCTATATTTTTGATATATATTAATATTTTGATATTTATTTATATTTTCATTTATATATAATTACATGGTTTTCAAAGGATTTGTACTTATATTTATATTTTCTTGGAATGATTCACGCGGCGCCGGCATTCCAAGGCCGACAATGTAAACAAACAATCTCGTCGCCGGCTTTACCGTGCCTGGAGTAATTTCATGGCTGTTAGCTACTACCTATGAAACTTAAGTGGTTTCCTGTTGTTTTTTATGATTGACGTTAAAATTTAGATTATTTTATTCGCTAAGGTAATTGTTAAGCGAATGCCTTCAGCGCCAGAGCAAAAGTCAATCGCCGGTGACTTTGCAAGTGGAGAAGCTCACGTTCGCCATTGTGCGACACGAACGCGGACCGACTTGCCATCAGTCCGAAGTACGGCCTTGGTCCGAAGTATGCAAACAAAAGGCTATGAAGATAAACTGCGGAAAACATTTGCTGAACAAGCAGTGTGGTGGCGTCGGGTAACAAGCTGTGTAGTGTGGAGATATGCGTGTGTTTTATCTTTACTATGACTGCGACAGCAGTTTAACAGAGGATAGCAGATCGAACAAAAATCATATTCGAGCGAGATGCTGAGCGTTTTTGTAACTTGAAAATAAATATTCTTTGAAGACATCTTCCGTGTGTATCATGCTCTGACAAATATGTGTTGGTGACCGCAGCCTGTCGCGATTAGCACATCAATTAAGATACAATTTTCTTGTGAGTTTTGTGGCAGACGCACACTATTCTCCGCAATATTTCGTTTCCAACATTATATTGGAATAATTGAGAGCTAGGTAATTACGTTGTTTGCATTTGATGATTCTGCTCCCATGGAAATGTAGGCTCATCAGGCTGATTTGGATTATTTATTAAATAAGCAGCCGGACCACGAGTGCTGTGATAGCGTAAGTGATAGAGCGCTGGTACTTACATCCGGTTGTCGAGGGTTCGAGTCTCGTCCTCTCCGCTTTTTTAGATATGCGGTTAAATACATACACAGTGAAAGACAAGCTTTTATTGCGACCAACATACGAAATACCGTCCTTTCTATATCTACCGTCCTTTCTATGAAATTTCTTAGTAAGTATATCTCACCTAAATAGTTATCCGCAGACAAATCTGCATCACCGTTTGAACGTGGTTTAACCCGCGAGTTGCTGGGGGGGGGGCTATTTTTTGCCCCCCCTCCCGTTATTTTGCAATAATTCCTAAACGAACACCCGTATAGTCACCAAACTTGCAGTAACTTCTCTCACATCAATTCTACACATGTTGGCAAAAAAAAAATATAAGGCTATGATAGGTCAACCGGGAATGACGTCAGAGTGACGTCATGTTCTTCGGTTTTTGTTGCAAAATAATGGTTTGCGGAAAACGCTGTCAAAGGTACGATATTTGAGATAAACTAAATTGTGTTAAATCAAATTACTAGCAATAGACCGGGATATCAAACTGCTATCTCGGATTTTTGAGGGTTTTTTTAATTAAAAATTTTGAGAAATCCAAAGATATTTTATTTTGTTTCTACAAGATTTTCAAGAAAAAATCAAAATTATCCGAAAACCGGAATATATGTGATAGAAATGTATGCGGTGAATATGTGTACCAATTTTAAAGTCGATATCTTTAAAAATGACTGAGTTATGACCTTTAAATGACAAAAATCGACCACTTCTCACAGCATTACTATGACAAAAAAACGCATTTCCATTTTTGCTTTTTACTTCTATTTATATGGAACAAACAATGTTCTAAGGTCATTTTTCGCGTTCTAGACGAAAAAACAAACCCATAAACATGTGTTACAACGCCTAATGACCGTAATCTGCAGTTTGACCTCGTGACCTCGGATGACCTTGACCTGACCCAAGGTCATAAACAGCTTAGAGAGGTACTTAGAAGTGTCAGACACACGAATCATACCGATTTATCAACTTATGCGTTTAATATCGGAATTTTGCCTTTTGAGACCTTTTGACACGGTCAAACATTTTGTACTTGACCTGACCTGTGACGTCATCGGTGACCCCGAGATCAACAATATTATGTTTCCCTCGATAAATTTGCCAGGGCTATCGAATGCCGTTTGAATTTTTACATTCGGTCCAGTAGTTCCGGAGATCAGAGGGGGGGGGGGCAAAAAAATAGCCCCCCCCCCCCCCCAGTAAGTCGCGTTATGAAATATACCCCAGTAACTCGCGGGTTAAAACGCGTTTTCTACTAATAGGCCCAACATGGCCTCGCCAGCTTCAACTTCACCTTCCATTCTCCAGAACAACGATGCTCAAAACAGATGCCAGCAAAAACACCAACAGGAACAGTTGAAAATGCAAAAAAACGAACGACACAACAATGAATAATAAAACAATAAATATGCCACTAAAATTAGCTGACCAATCTATCCGTTGATGATTCAATAGCAAAATAACCGGCACTGAGCTTGGCGCTGAGGATCCAAAGTATGCCACTAAAACTGGCATACTTTGAATGTAAGCAAACACGGCAATCAGCTGGCTAAAGAAGTAGATCGGCCGGTCGAAATGGAATATATTCCAAAAATGCCGTACTTTGGCTGTCATACTTTGGATGGCATAAGTATTCCAGTACGGAATTTGGTGAAACAGAATATGTCATAGTATGACAAAAGTGAATATGTACGGCACCGAAAAGGAATATATTCACTTGGTGAAACAGGGCCCAGGTCACACACAGCCAGAGGTCAGGTCAGGTCAGACCTGACTAGCTGTGTTTCCAAGCAGGGCACACAAGACACAGATGCAAGGGCGCTGCCACAATATTGTGAGACGGGGGGGGGGGGCAGGCAGGTGTTCCCCCTCTCTACCTCACTTTCATTGGGCTGTTCAAATCCTGCTAATCTGCCCCCGGGGGGGGGGGGGGCGCCCCTGCACAGAGTTCAGGCATGTGAGAGGCCAAACAGCAGCCATTTCTCCCCTTGGGTCACACAGGCAGAGGTCAGATCAGAGGTCAGACGGCAGCCGTGTCTCCCTGCAAGCCACTCACAGACAGAGGTCATGTCAGAGGTTATATGGCAAACAGCGTCTCCTGCATGTCACGACATGCACAGTGAGGTCAGGCCAGATGTCATGCCAGAGGTCGGACCAGATGTTAGATAGAAGCCGTGTCTCCTTCCAGGTCACACACAGACAGAGGTCAGGTCAGAGGTCAGATGACAACAAGTGGCCCCCTGCATGTCACGCACAGTGAGGTCAGGTCAGCTGTCATGTCAGAGGTCGAGTCAGATGTCATGTCAGAGGTCGGGTCAGATGTCATGTCGGAGGTCGGGGCAGAGGTCAAGCTAGAGGTCGGGTCAGATCAGGCAGTAGTCGTACCTCAGAAAAGGGCACACACACACACACACACATGCAAGAGTGCTGCCACATTTTGAGACGGGGGGGGGCAGCTAGGTGTTTGCCCCCTCCCCCTACCTCACACTCAATGGGCTGTCAAAATCCTGCTCATCCATCTGGAGGCAGCCCAGCCCCAGCCCCCCCCCCCCCCCCGGGGGCGACGCCCCTGCATAGAGCTTAGGCATGTCAGAGGTCAAACAGCAGGCATTTATCCCCTTGGGCCACACAGGCAGAGGTCCCATCGGAGGTCAGACGGCAACCGTGTCTCCCTGCAAGCCACACACAGACAGAGGTCAGGTTAGAGGTCAGATAGCAACCGCGTCTCCCTGCAGGCCATACACGGAGGTCAGATCAGAGGTCAAACAGTAACAGCGTCTTCTTGCAGGCCACACACAGACAGAGATCAGGTCGCTCCTCTTCAGCCGCGCCGGCCGGTTGCGCGCGCCCAACAACTGCAGCTGTCCCGTGACACCCAGCACGTGTGTGCCGCTCCTTTTCAGCCGAGCTTCACTGCTGCCACTGACTACCAGAGCTGAGTCTGCAGGCTCCGGAGCCATGTCAGGAAGGTGCTGGAAAGGCAATGTCACTCAGGTCATGAAATGTGGAAATGGGAATGATGTAATGCCATTATATACTGAATGATGTATTTTACAATTTACTCGATTATTAATTATATTATAGTGTAATTCAAATTACATGAACAGACATAAATAGTATCAGGAAATATTAAGTCGTGCTATGCTTGGACAAAAGACCACTGGAAACCAATATGTACCAGTAGTATACTTTGAAATGCTTGAGAAATATGTATTTGTAAGCTGTAATACTGAAGCAAAATTACACAGACATATTTGATTTCACTTCTTCTTGTACTTCTCACCAACACACTTGCATACAACACTGGAAAACCTCTCATGCTAGTCAGCGGCGGAACCAGGAAAGAAAATGGGGGTGGGGGCACATCATACGTCAAAGGGCCCACGAGCTGCAAGGGGCCCGAGCATTTTTGCCAGTCTGAAAGGGCCTCCAGTCGGTTCGAGAGTGTATTTTCAGGCATGAGAAGGCCCTTGTCAAGCCTGAGAGGGCCTATGCCAGTCTTGTAGGGCCCTTGCAAGACTTGAGAGCGCCCTATGCCGGCCTGAGAGGACCACCAGCACGTGCAGACCTGGGAAAGGCCCTCTCAAACCAGCTTTGTGCTCCCTTAGCCTGGTAAGGGCCCCTTGGACTGTAGTAATGCCTCTAAGCTTGGTAAATGCCCTCTCAGGCCCAGCAAGGGCCTTTTCAGACCAGTGTTGGGCCATCAAAGGTTTGGAAAGGGCTTCTCAGTCATGGCTGTGCCCCGGGCTTGGCAAGGGGCCCTCAGGTCCTCAGACACGGATGGACCCAGTCCCAACCGTCCACAGAGGGGGCCCTCCTCAGACGTTTTGTGGGGCACGTGCCCAATTGCCACCTGGATCAGCCCCTGATGCTAGTCAATAAAGTGTAAACTAAATTTGACCCAAATAGTAAGCCGTTACAATGATTTTCAAAGAAATTGGTGCTGCCAAAATGCGTGTATTCCTTCACAAGGCAAAGTTTATCACAGTTAATCACCTACTTCAATACACAAGCGGTAAGGATCGACACGTACCAGTGATGGGATGGCAGACTTCTTCAACTTAACATGTGAGCCTGACTCATAATCATGAGCCGCAAAGTGCCTGAAGCACACACGCATTGCCTCCTTCAATCGGCATGCTGCCATCGAGGCAGCCAACACCTGGCTGTCTGCCCTGGTACCCTGAAATACAGAACATATATAAATGCACAATTTTTGACGCATTGATTTAATCAATTCACACAAAAAATCATGAATTGAAGATCTAATAATTCAGGTTCCAAAATGAATTGTGATTGAATCGTGCCAAAAAAAAGTTAAATCAGTAACCAGTCAGAACCGAGCATGAAAGCCCCTTTTTGTCTTCAAAAATCAAAAATAATTCAATATATTTATTTAGTGATCTATCAAAAATAACCATTACAAAACAATTATAATATCTAATAGCTCTCTTTTGAAGATGATCGTTGAGACAAAACTAATTATAAAACTGAAGCGTTACACTAATGATATAAAACAACATGACAATGACATCATTACACTAATGACGTAACCCGCGCACTGCAGGGGCTTTGCGCCGAACACGAACTGCAGGGGGTTGATTTCCGCCCCCCCCCCCCCCCTGAGATCTCGAAAGCTTCGCAACGTAGCGAGAAGTGGAAAAAGGCATTTGATAGCTTCGTACATGTTCTATCGAAAGTATTTCAGTGTTCTTTTAAGTCAGGTTAAAATTGAGGTCACCAGAGGTCATCAAAGGTCAAATTTTCCAGTTTTTTCTCCTGTTTTAGGACATCGCTCCAGAAATTCCCATATATCTCAGAAACGATGATAGTTAGAAAAAACGGAAAAATCAAACGCCAGCCAGTGAAATTTGTAATCGCTGAGGAGTCCTCAGATTTGAGCGCAGGTCAATATTTGAGGCTCCAGAGGTCAAAAAGAAAAGAAAAAACGTTTTTTTGCTTAATAGTTTTTTGCTATTAACTTTTTACTTAATAAAGATAACGGAAAACTGTTTACCCCATTGTGTTTATCTTGTCAAGGCGCTTTGAATGATATATATGGTGATCTTGTTAAGTCAACTTAACAATTTGACCTAAGGTCAAGGTAAAGTGGGACCCAAGTAGGGAATGTTGCTTATGGGAAGACGTGTCTCGACGAAGCAAACACATTGATGTCTGTTTTACTCCTCTATCTTTATTATGTCGAGAGTTATTGACAAAAAAGTGATGGTGACCTTGCATGACCTCAAATGACCCAATAGGGGTCACTGAACAAAACTTACACTTGGACCATCAATAATATCCTATAATAACATGATCCAGAAGTAATTGGACTAGTACCATGCATATCCTTGAAATAGGAAGCATTTGTATATTTCCCGATTGACTTATTATGGGGAGGTTACGAAATTGACCTGACCTTAGGTCACCGATATCAAAATTCCGAGATACACGAATTGTAAGTACTGATGCCCTCATGACATTCTGTAAGTTTCAACCTGATCAGTGAAAAACTCTGGCTTTGGCACAACTGCAAACATATTTGGTGGTGGGGTCACTTGACCTGGTCTGGTGACCTGACCTGAGATGACCTGAGCACATTTTTTTCTTCAAAGTGTGCGCAATTGATGTCCTAGCAGGTGTATCAAAACCCGGCGGCGCTGCGCGCCGAAGTTTTTTCGCTATCTTTGAAAAACCTGAGGGGGGGGGGGGGGGGGGGGGGGCGGAAATCAACCCCCCCCTGCAGTGCGCGGGTGACATAAGGGACGAGTTTCTGTTCAGTTTCAGATTTTAGTTCAGTAATTCACCTCCTCAGTTAATGGTGTTTTTGAGGTCCATACAAAAGGAAGAGAGTATTATTACGACAGACAGAAAAGCGTACCAGTAATACCAAAACTATGTCACCAAAAACTATACATAATCAAACCTGACTTAACCTTTACAGCAATTACGGTCATAGGGACCCGTGTTTAGAACGCTCCGCTCGCATTTGCTCGCTGTGCTGTGGAACCCACTGAGTGGGCGTCGCCCCCCTGGACCCCCACTCCAGACCATCTTGTAGACAGACAGTATAGAGGATTCTTCATGGCTCCGAGTGGAAGATAATAATATATTTTCCAAGCGTGTGACTGAAAACCCGAGCAACGAAGGGGCGAGGTTTTTACAGGAACACACACAGAAAGATTTATTATCTTCCACAAGGGAGACATGAAGAATTCCATATATTTTTAAGTATAGGTTGATTCAGTCTAGTTCAGCTCAGTACTTGATTTTTAGTCGGAACTCACATGACCTCATCTTGTATCTCAGAGGGATGCAAAGATAACACATTATTTCACTTTATCGTTGAATGTGTATTCAACCTTTTTATCTTTGCATCTCAGCGAAGTGCAAAGATAAAAATATTCCAGCACTGCGGAGCCAATGGAAAGTCAACCTCTACAAGAAAGATAACCCACTGTTCAGTTTCATAATATTACAGTCAGCAGACTACTCTTCTACTATTAAAGACCTCAAGAACACCATATACTGGGGAGGTGAATTACGGAACTAATATCAGAGTTTCAATCATAGTCCATTTTCAGGTTACAAAACTGATTAGTTGCAGTTCTGTCTATTTCTCATGTTAATGTTACTAATTAATTGGAAAAAAATAATAAAAATACCTACAAACATTTTTAAATTATGAACCTTTGGTTTTCATATTTATTGTGTTAAGAATCCGAATCAGGTTACTGAATAACCTGAAGACAGCCTATGCCAATGACGAATACTGACTTACCTTGACATAATATTTATAATACATTATAATAGCCAAAAGGCTTTGGTGTTCAATAATTATTTTTATTCAAACTACTATCAGTCAAAACCGTATGTCAACACGTACCGGTGGGCGGTGCAGCGATCAAGATGCTTCTTTGTCGTCATCTGCACGCTTTTTGTTTATACAGCCTTGATCTACAACCACGGACGCAGCACTGATTCGGCATTTCCACAAATTACCGTTATCGTTCGTTTGCAGATTTGTCAACGCATCAGCCAGAACTGTCAAGTTACTGGAAGGACGATACCAATTACCAAACTAAAACCACGATAACACAACTACCAAAGATACGAACGAGATAGCTCGCACTAAAAGCTGGAGTTTTCGCAGCTCCAGGCTGCCAGGGACCGCTAGTGAGCCAGGGTAAACACCATGGCTCACTAGCGGTCCCTGGCGGCCAACTGCTGCGAAAACTCTAGCTCTTAGTGCGAGCCTGAACATCGCATACAAATTAATAACCAGTCTGGTTCAATGTAAACAAACCGTCGAAAAGCATGATGGCCGCCCAGGTTCTGTTGTTGGGCAGCTGCTATCAGCGTGCACGAGCTGTTTGGTCGAATTGCTATTGGCCGGTGCTAACGATGTACTAGCGGTGTAATCAATAGTTGCAGTGCTTTTAGTAGCGGGAAGCCCTCTGGGGTCTACCCGATAACTTTTTGCTCCCAAGCAAGTTCCTGGGGTCTTGCAATATCTCAGCAACTAGGGTGAATCTGGAGAAATGATGTAATGGTTCAATTCAGAAAATTATGTTCTATAGACCAATGCCAATAACCCCAACTAAGCGATGTCAGTATGCACTAGAGACGCAAATTTCAGGACCACGGAGCCGGCGCTGGGCCCAAATTCAGGCCCGGCGTGCCTGAAGCTGTGTCTGAACTCAGGCTTGCCGGTCTCATGCCGGGCTCAGCACAAGTTATCAATTTAAAAAACTAATTAAATAGAAATAAATATTGGCAGAAGTCTGAACATACATGCTTAAAGATCATGATAAATTGATAAAAAAATATACAACAGTTAACAGTAAAACACCAGCATAACACAACAATGTCTCAGTTTACAAATTAAAAGTGATAACTAGTACGACCTAGCAAGGAGTGGACACACCAGTGAAACTTAATAAATCAAACTACAGGGTCAATTCATGATCAATTCATTAGCTCAATCACTGCAGCAGTGCTGGAGTCGAGTGCAGTCAAACAGAAACAACTACCCCAAATCATATTCCACTGTCATCACCAGTAACTAGGTGGGGTGGCATACAATATTATATTTAGTCATCCCATTGCCCCAGGTCACCCCAAATTATTTTGTATAACAAATAAGTACCCTTGGAACAAAACCACCCACGTATATGATAATAATTATTGTTAATACTATTGTAAATACATATTACTGAGAATATTTATTGATACATATTTACCATTTAGTTCCACATGAGAAAGGACATATTCAAGTCATATCATTTGTAGTTTTGGTAGTGAACAAATATTGTATTTTATGCAATTACAATTATAAAGGTGGAAAGACTGCAAAACACAAACAAAAAACATTTTGGAAAGAAATCTTAAGTGGCCAAGACCTATCCCAGAATGCAAACCTGTCTAGTTCCACTTCAACTTCTTATCACAATAGCTCCATAATTTATATATGACCTTGCGTAATTACACGTGACACTCCCCAACAACACATTGAAACCCAATTTCCATACAATGTGTTTTGATGAGTCACATTTGCGACGAATTCGCCAGGACTGGACCGTAAAAGAATCACGTGTGTCAATTAAGCAGTAGATCGATATTCGCGAATGTGTCACTTTGACAGATATTCACAACTTCACACCTCAGAATCGCGACGCCTCAGAATTGTGTGAAGACAATTGTTCATGTTCGTATTCGAAAATAAGCTGTAGTATCAAGTCCTTGGTCCTTGGTGGCCCTTGGTGTCAGTTGAAGTTTAAATATTTTTAAAGAAGTCCATCTGCCGAATCCGCAATATGTTGACATTTTCATTTTGGTGATTTTAAGTATGGTAATATATGGTGATAAAGTTAGTCATTTCGGTGACGGGATTAATTGTCTGCGCCGTTTTGAGCTCAACGCTTCACAATTGTCAAATACTTCAGCCGCCATTACGCACAGCAGTAAAGTTGATGTCCGTCAAGCTAGCAGCAGATTCATATTTGCGAATCTGATGCTGCCAGACAGACATTCGCCGGGCTCGAATATACTGCTACTGGCAGCAGATTCGGCGAATGTCTGTCAGCTGGCAGCATATTCGTGAAAAATTTCCGCGGCCTTTTTGGCGCATCTTAGACGCGAGCAGCAGATTCAGATATTCGCCGGGCTCGAATATACTGCTACCAGCAGCAGATTCGGCGAATGTCTCAGCTGGCAGCATATTCGTGAACAACTTCCGCGGCATTTTTCTCGCATCATCTGAACGCCAGCAGCAGGTTCGCAACGTGATGTGTTTGAGTTGAGTTGTTCGGTGAAAGATGGGTACCTTCTAGGCAAGTAGGAGGAGGTTAGAGGTGCCACTCACTGACTGCTTCAAGTCAGTAATACGTCGATCAATACCTACTTACCTAGAAGGTACCTATCTCTCACCGAACAACTCAACTCAAACACATCACGTTGCGAATCTGCTGCTGGCGTTCAGATGATGCGCGAAAAATGCCGCGGAAGTTGTTCACGAATATGCTGCCAGCTGACAGACATTCGCCGAATCTGCTGCTGGTAGCAGTATATTCGAGCCCAGCAAATATCTGAATCTGCTGCTCGCGTCTAAGATGCGCCAAAAAGGCCGCGGAAGTTGTTCACGAATATGCTGCCAGCTGACAGACATTCGCCGAATCTGCTGCCAGTAGCAGTATATTCGAGCCCGGCGAATGTCTGTCTAGCAGCAGCAGATTCGCGAATATGAATCTGCTGCTAGCTTGACGGACGTGTGAAGTTGTACCAAGGCAGTTGTACGGCCTTGGCCTTGGCAGTGAAGTAGCTCAGGCTTTGTTTATCTGTGCCCACTGCCCAAGGCTGTATAAATATGTGCCAAGGCCGTATAAGAGTGGCTCTGTGTGTGACTGGCTTGGATGTTAGTTATAGATATCTTGGCTTGGATAGTGAGAAAACCGAGGATACTCTGTAATTGAAAACAGGTTGATTATTTTACTTTTATCATTCAAGATATGATTGTCACTCCCAATGTTTTTAGTACGTGTCATACTTAAATGTCCAGGAAAACTTGCCTTTTCCCCATTATCCTGTGAAGTATATTTATTATTTACTAGTCCATGTCAACATTGATCGAATAAGTAAGTAGGTTGTAGTACTTCAACATTGTTTGTAGAAGCTATTACAATTACAACCCAAACATTGCATTGTGTGATGTTGAGTGATGAATGCATACTTATTATATACTTTTAAGCTGCTCGTTTGGACTTGCATGATCTATATATGCATGATCTATCATGCGTCTTATTGTTTTTTTTTGTTTTTTTGCAAACCACCAAAGATGAAAGAAGTCTACTCACCTTGACCTGTTCGACTTTCCTGTTAGTCTGTTGTTGATTATTTATCTCAAGTTCTGACTTGTGTGGGATTTTTTTACTCCATGGTCCATATATATCCATTATCCATTGGTGTTTCAATGTGGTGTGTGTTAAAATGGTGCAAAATGCACATTGCAAACTATAAATATTCCTGCTAAAAGATTTTAAGTGTAGAATGAAGTAAACATGCAGATTCCTAGCTGCCGCGTGCCGGGCCTGGCGGGTGCTGCCACATGTGGCCGGGCTTGATGCCGGTCCCAACTCATGTATGAGCGGTGGCGGTGCTGGGCCGGTTCCTGTGTTTTGGGAAATTTTTGCATCTCTAGTAAGCACACTCCCTTTAAGCAACGAATCACACCAAATGTTCTTGATTTGATCAAATGATTAATTGATGAATCTCATAAAAAGCTGAAAGAACCTCAGCAAAAAAAAAACACTTATAGAACCATGAAACATGCGGACTTTCTGCAGCCACTGGTACTGAAAACTCACAAATGGCTGCTCTAGATCGAACGGACGGCATAGGTGGGCGCAGACCACGGCTCTGCACATGCGCAACGTGACGTCAGGCGACCGGCTGGCCCGTCGCCATGGTGACGGGCCGGCTGACGCCAGAGCCACGTGGTCGCCATGGTTACCAGGCGGCGGCGCCTGCGCGGAGCCAGCGCAGAGCCGGAGCCAGTATTCTCGTCATCTTACAACAAATGATCAAAACGAAATCGCTAATTATCATTAATCCTTGCTATCAAAAGTGAATATGACTAAAAAATATGAATGGACTAATTCATCTAGTTTTCATTGAAATAAGCTATTATTCCTGAAAACCATGTCGTTGCAAAATATGACCATTTCCCGAATCCCGCACATCCGGGATTCGAGCAAGATCTCACCAAACGCCCCAAACCACCACAGCCATCTGGCATCACTAGAGCTAGTTTAAGATGAAATTGTTAATTTTAAGTAAACTGTGATGGTGTTATCATTAAAATGGAATTTCCAGAAAAATGCATTAATTCATAAAGTTGCGATTGATATAACAAAAAAATCACGGGGAAAAGCCGTGTTCTTACGAGCTATAGACCCATTTACTCAAAACGCCCCAATCGTCCCAATCGCCCCAAACGCCCCAAACGCAAAATCCTTCTTGAAATCGGCTAATAATATGCATACGTGGTTAATTCAATGACAGCTGAACTTACACCACCAAAGAGAGTACAGAGAGCACCAGAAACGGCTTCAACGGTCGTGGCCCCCGTGATGAGCTCAAGGATGATCCCAGTCTTGTGAAGAAATCTTTGCAGTACGCCGGTGTAGTACAACAGGTGCATAATAGTGCCAGTCAGAGTGAGAGAGCTCAACAGCTGCAAAACATTGTATGTTACTGAATTGACGTGTAGCAGGGACCAGTCTGTTATTCCTGCATCAAAAACATGACACACCTCGCATACCATATCCCGCTGAGAACCGAGACGAAGCCAGTGAAAACGACTCACCGCCACAAACAAACCGTCACGGCTCTAACAGTGCAAAGGCTGCACTGATCCACACTCAGGGGCACTGTGGCATCTCGATGGGGATCTTTTGGCCCCGACCGCAGCTCTACAAAGCGGATTGTTGTACGACTTCTAAATGTATCGTCGACCTGAACTTGTCTCGCTCTGCGAAACAGCAACAAGCAAACGACTTATAAATGTATCGTCGACCTGAACTTGTCTCGCTCTGCGAAACAGCAACAAGCAAACGACTTCTAAATCTATCGTCGACCTGAACTTGTCTCGCTCTGCGAAACAGCAACAAACAATGCACTGCACGCAGTAGAAAATCGATTTCTAACCTGAGAATCATTGCTTGACGATTCGCCAAAATTACGCAAAGTTGATTCAGATACCTTAAAAAGGAGCCACATGTGTTTTGTCTAATGTTCGAACTTGAGTTTACAGCCAGGAATAGAAAGGATAAAAGCAGGGGATGAATTTCACTGTACACTGACCTGCAGGTGCTCCGCCACGCCATTGACATGGGGGGGGGGGGGCGTGATCCAGGGAAGGTAAGTGGTCAACCAGCAGTGGCCGATCTAGGTTTCGAGTTTGGGGGCAAATATTTCGTTCCAGGGCGCCGTCAGCGAGAAGTTCTTGAGTGTGGGGGGCGTCAGCAAAAAGTTGTTGAGCAAGTGGAGTCAGCAAACAGGGAAATTTGTTGAGTGGGGGTCAAAAACAATGAAAACAACTGAATATTGTTTTCTAGCAATCTTCCGGGTCAGGAAAAGATGGAGGTATAATCCCCCGCTGGCTCAAAAATAGGAAACACGTCCCCCCCCCCACCCCTCCGTCCCTCTGTGGCGGAGCCCCTGCACTGACCACTGAAATGTCAGCAGCTCTAATTTATCTCGATGTTTTATTCTGTTATGATATCTTTGGTAATCATTAACTGTGCCTTGTTATAACGTCTCAATCATCTTACTTCCTTACCTCTATGGACAGCATATGTGCCAGTTCCTCGGAAAAGAGAACCCAAGCGGCTTTTCTGCTAAACCCGAACAAGAAGGCGATTTTGGTGGCGATGCACTCCAGCATAATCCGCCCCAGTCTCCACACCATCATTAGGTACACGACCAACACCTGGAGCAGCAGGTTCTTGGCAACAATCCCCCAGCGGATCTGAAAACAGAGAGGTGTTATGTGTAGACACCGGTGAAGCACAGCAGCGCTGCCGGCAACGGCAGAAAGCAGAGCTGGGACACCGGTGAAGCACAGCAGCGCTGCCGGCAACGGCAGGAAGCAGAGCTGGGACACCGGTGAAGCACAGCAGCGCTGCCGGCAACGGCAGGAAGCAGAGCTGGCTATATGTGTCCTTGTTATGGCAGACTTGTGAGCATTGTGACGTCAGACTTGTGAGGGTTGTGACGACCCAGCATTGTGACGTCAGACTTGTGAGCGTTGTGACTTCAGACTTGTGAGCGTTGTGACGACCCAGCATTGTGACGTCAGACTTGTGAGCGTTGTGACGTCAGACTTGTGAGCATTGTGACGTCAGACTTGTGAGCGTTGTGACATCAGACTTGTGAGCGTTGTGACATCAGACTTGTGAGCGTTGTGACGTCAGACTTGTGAGGGTTGTGACGTCAGACTTGTGAGCGTTGTGACGTCAGGCTTGTGAGAGTTGTGACGTCAGACTTGTGAGGGTTGTGACGTCAGACTTGTGAGGGTTGTGACGTCAGACTTGTGAGGGTTGTGACGTCAGACTTGTGAGGGTTGTGACGACCCAGCATTGTGACGTTGACAGACTGGTGCTTGTAATACGACTGCGCTTTGCTTCAGGTCACTCAGGAGCACTAGGTCAGGGTGTTGGGCGCCAAGTGACCTCAGCAATCGGTGCAGCCAAAAACCCAATCATCATCAATAGGTCAGGATGTCTAATCGATTATCGAAAACTTTTTCGATATAATTCGATAATTGTATCGGGGGAGAGGGAGGGGGAGGGGGTGGGGTCGGGTCTCCTCAGAACGAAAGTCATTGACCGGGAGGGGATTTTTGTTGTCCCTAATTACCAGTCAAACGTCTTTTTGGGCGATGACCGAGTGGGCGCGCTCTGGTAAAGCTAAATAAAGTTGTGTTAAATTGTTCATGATCTCCTCTCTCGAATCCGCCAAAAGGGAAGACGTCCTGAGCGCTGCATGCTTCATTACCGAGCGGGCGCAAAGCGCACGAGAGGTTTCTCGTCAACTTACTAGACAAATTTACATTTGACCCGGCCCGACCCGGCCCGGCCCGACCCGACCCGGCCATACAGACGCTTTTCGGAAGCTAATAACTTTGCAACCACTGCTCCGATTGACATTGGGTTTTCACCATTAGATAGGTCCATCAAATCAATTTTGTTTTGGTATAGTGCGTTCTGATAGAGGTGGTACCACAGCGCATGGCAGTTGGCACACGCGAACGTCGAAATGAACAAAAATCCTTGCAAAAATTATTCTTGATAAAAAATGGCTGTATTAATACCAGTAAGGTGCCGTAGTTGGCGATGAACAAGCGAGTGCGAAGGAAATGTATGGGCAATTTCAACTCGATCGGGCAAGTAGTTTCTGAGATACAAACAAAGGTGCGCAAGTGCGCACGTGTACAGGCACTCACCTTTGACTTGTGGAAAAATATGGGCTGAGAGGTCCCTAACTACACACCAAATGTGAACACAATCGGCTCAGCTGTTCATGAGATACAGAATAGGGGTGTGCATGTGCCCACGTGCAAAGCCACCCACCCCTGACTTGTGGGACACTGGCGGATGAGAGGTCCCTAACCACACACCAAATTTGAACACAATCGGCTCAGCCGTTCCTGAGATATATAATAGGGGTGTGCACGTGCGTACGTGCCGATTCACCCCACCCTTGAGTTGTGTGAAAGTGGCAGCTGAGGGGTCCCTAACCACACACGAAAGTTGCACATAATATGCCCAGCCGTTGCGGAGTTATTGTGGGAAAATGCTTTTCAACACCCCTCACGCGGCACGCGCCACGCGCAGTGGTAGTCACCCACATGAGTCGGCACTGGTCTCAAACAAGGTAGGTTAGATGGGGCTGCTCAGCAAAGTAGTCCGCTAGTCAATCGGACGTGCGGTTGCAGAGATATGAACTTCTCAAAAGCGTCGCCACGGGCCGGGTCGGGCCGGGCCGCTCATAATATATAATTCCCACTAGGGCAATTGTTATTAGCATTCGAGCGCTCCGTTGGAGACAGAAGCGGCCGACCTGAGCCCCGCGGGGGAGGAGGGGGGGGGGGGAGGGACGAGTCACCCACCAGCTGACTCTAGTTCCGAGCGCCGCCGCTGGGCGTCGCGTCAATACCTTCCGTTCGGGGCATCCCCGCAGTTCGCACGCTGGGCAAGCTTTTAGCCTCGTTACTGTGTATAGAACGTTGCAGTGACCAGCGTAAATTCGGTGGTTCACCGTAGGAGTGGTGACATGGCACCGACACGGAAGAAGGGTGCCGACGCAGCTGCCACCGCCGCAGGTATGTCTTCCTCGCCACACGCTGCGTACGGCGCCGGCGGCCATTGCGCACGCACGTCGCGCATGACATGGTCCGGCCGACCAAATGCTGATCTCGTTCGTGCGTCTGCACGATTCTGCTGACCCATATGAAGGAACATCGTTCGACATGTGTCATGGGGTCACCGACTCGGGTACGGCATATGCGGTTCTGTCGCGGGCTACTAAGTTGTCTCGAACGTATCTCACGGGGCCCCGTGTGATGCATTCTGGGTTTGCGGCCCGCGTGATGCCTTCTGGGTTGTGACGTCACATGGCCTTGTTGGGCGGCATTTCCCTCTCGCATTTTCCTCTCTTCTGGTTATTCTTAGAACGTCTTTCTGCCTGACTACTGTATGGCCGTCCGCTGACGTCATTCCCGCCAAGTTTTGTATGCTGGCTGTCCGGTGACGCCATTCCCCACTGTCTGCTGCCCGCTGGCTGTCCGCTGACGTCAGTTCTTACTCGCCTCCGTATGGCCGTCCGCTGACGTCATTTCCGGCTGCATCCGTATCAGGCACGGATCCAGGAGTTCGGTCAGGGGGGAGGCGCCATGCAAAAAGTTGGGCTCTACGGGCGCGTTTGTATGGCGCGACACGGGCACGACCCGTGCTCAGGAGGCGGGGCGCCCCAGCGCCCCCCCCCCTGGACCCGCGCCTGCGTATGCTGACTGTACACTGCCACTCTTTCTACGGGCGCGCTTGTATGGCGCGACACGGGCACGACCCGTGCTCAGGAGGCGGGGCGCCCCAGCGCCCCCCCCCCTGGACCTGCGCCTGCGTATGCTGGCTGTACACTGCCACTCTTTCACACGGACCTGTCCGCTGACCGTCCGCTGATGTCAATTCTCCCTCGCCCCCGGATGGCCGTCCGCTGGCGTCGCTTCCCGCTACCCCCTCGGTATGCTGGCTGTCCGCTGACGCCATTTCCCACTCACCTCCGAATGCTAGCTGTCCGCTGACGTCAATTCTCACTCGCCTCCCGATGGCTGTCCGCTGACGTCATTTCACACCGACCGCCGTCTGCCAGCTGTCTGCTGACGCTATTTCCCACCGCCTTCTGTACTCGGGCGGTCCGCTGACGCCATTTCCCACTGTCCTCCGTATGATGGCTGTCCGCTGACGTCTCTTCCCGCCCATTTCTGTACGGCCGTCCGCTGACGGCATTCCCACCACCCTCCGTACGCTGGCTGTCAGCTGACGTCAATCCCCACTGACCGCTGTGCGCCGGCCGCCTGCAAACACCATTCTGACCGGGCCGTCCGCGGACGCCAGTCGTCCACTCACACTACACAAACCGGCTGTTCGACAACACCATCCTGACTCGGCGCTCCACACGCAGCCTCTGTCGCCGTCTTCTGACACGCATCCTAACACTGCCGACAAGACCCGCGGTCAAGGTCGCCCCACCTGCTCGCGTGCCCCGGGCTCGGGTACCGACAACACCGCCCGCTGCCAAGCGGCAGCAGTCGAGCTCCCAGCCCCGGCGCTCCGCCGCCGGCACGAGCTCCGCACACACCACGCCTTCTAATCGCAGCCGTGGACGGCCCATCAGCAAACGCCAGCGTCCAGTTACCGCGCCGCCCTCCTCGCCCACTCCCAGCAGCCACAGCAGGTCCAGTACGAGCTCGGCGGAGGCGACCCCGAACAGTGACTCCGACTCCGACCTGCCGAGTCCGCTGCCAATCACATCAGCGGAGTCGCCAGCTGCCGATGACCCACGCCTGGACCCGATTCTATCGCACCGACCGCCGCCGCCGCGGGACCTCAAGCTGCCGACCGTAGGCGGACCCCTCCTAGAAGAGCTCCGGCGGCGGGATCACGTTGTCGCGGTGGACGACATCCTCTACTCACAACTACATCTCCACCGCGCCAACCAGTCGGACCGCGTCAGGGCCCCGCCCACTTGCGCGGCAGCCTACCTGCGCGGCGTCACCGTCATCGGCGCCTACAGGGCTTACTTCTTCCCTGCCTCCGCCGTGCAATGGTTCACGTATCTGCACTGGCTGCAGGGTAGGGCCGACGGGTTGAGCACGACACAGCTTAAGGACATCGATATCCGCGGGCGCACGCACATGGCCCAGTACCCCCATGAGTACCACGATGCCTCCTCCTTCTCCGACGCCGTGGGTATATCCCAGCCGCAGGCAGGTGCCCATCCCTTCGCCGGGCCGGGCTGGCTCAGTCCGCCCCAGCCGCCCCCTACTACTCTAGCGGCCCCCCGCCGGGGGCCGGACAGCGAGATTTGTATCCGCTTCAACCTGGGTCGGTGCAACAGACCGGAGTTGTGTCGGCGCACGCACACGTGTTCCAGGTGTGGGGCTGGACACCCGGCGACTTTCCACGACAGGTCGCCGGGGTTTTTCCCGACCTTCGCCCCCGGGGCGCCCGACCGTACCCAGGTCAGTGACGGCCGCATCCAGCACCAGCTGTGAAAACTCTCCCACTCGCGCGCCTACCCCACCCGGGTTCTCCCCCGCTCAGCTAATCTCCACGTATCTACAGTCCCCCGTTGACCCAGACGCCCTGGCGGCCATTGCTGCCCCGCCATGCCTGCTGCCCCCCTGGTGACCGTCTGCTCCCGCCTCCGGGCTGGAGCCGACATCGGTTACACGGGCCCCCACGTCGGCTACGAGCGACCCAATAACCGGTCGGCCCTTCGTGACCCCGCCGCCATGTCCCGTGCCTTAGCCGCCGAGGTCGCCCGTGGGCACACTGCAGGCCCCTTCCCCGCACCGCCGTTCTCCCCCTTCGCATCAATCCCCTCGGCTCCCGCCCCAAGCCCGATGGATCACTGCGGATTATGTTAGACTTATCTCAGCCGTTTGGTCACAGTGTGAACGACCACATCAGCAGGGAGTCGTTCACGTTACATTACACGACTATGGACGAGGCTATCGCCGCCCTGTTCGAGGTCGGTCCCCGGGGCGCTCTCATGGCTAAGGTGGACCTGAAACACGCTTTCCGCATCATCCCCGTACAGCCCTCTCAATGATGGCTGCTGGGCTTCCGGTGGGAGGGGTCATATTTCTTCGACACCCTCCTACCTTTCGGCCTCCGCTCCGCGTGTTCCCTCTTCGATGACCTGGCGAAGGTCCTTGCAGCCGCCGTCCGCCACCACGCCGGCGCCCCTCACACCTTTCAATATCTCGACGACTTTTTCTTCTTCTCAGCCGCGTCTTCGCCTGCTTGCCGCCGCGCCTTTGTCACCATGTTGGACATCTGCCACACCTGCGGTATTCCGATATCCGAGGAAAAGTGCCAGCCGCCCACCACCGAGATGACGCTCCTCGGCTGCGTCATCAACACAGCCACACTCACGATGTCCCCCCCGCAGGGCAAGCTGCAGGCGATACTGACCCACCTTCGCGCCGTCCGGAGTGCTCGTACCGTACGCAAACGGGAGATGCTCAGCCTCGTCGGCAAGTTAGTGCACGCCGCTAAATGCCTCCCTGCCGGTCGCAGTTTTTTCCGGCGCCTGCTGGACACAGCGCACTCTGTCGACAGTCTCCACCATTGGATCACACTTCACAGCTCCACCAAACTCGACCTAGACTGGTGGCTGGCCGTCCTGCCCAGGTGGAACGGTCACGCTCCCCTGCTGCACCCCATATGGACGCCGCCGTCTGACCTGTGCTTCGCCACGGACGCCTCGGGAGCTGGTTTCGGCGGTACTTGCGGGCCGCGGTGGTTCTGCTCACACTGGCCGCCCCGCGTGCTCGATCGGGCCCCGGGCACGTCGTGGCTCGAAATGGTACCTGTCCTGGCGGCCTGTCTGATCTGAGGCCCGTCTTGGTCCGGGCGCCGTGTCACATTCCACTGTGACAACGCCGGCGTGGTCGGTGCTTGGTCGCGCGGGTGGTCTCGGGACCTGGGGCTGATGTCCCTGCTCCGCCAAGCGCTGTTCGCAGCGTTTCCCACTTCCAGCGGCATCCCACTTCCATGTACGCGTCATCAGTCGCAGCGGCCTCCCACTTCCATGTACGCGTGGTTCATCTGCCCGGACGGGATAACCACGCCGCTGACGCACTGTCCCGGTTGCAGGTGCCGCGGTTCCGTCAGGCCCGCCCGGACTCCTGCGCCGACCCCGACCCGGTACCCACCAGCCTACTGGAGTACCTGGCCGACCCCACAGAGGACTGTACGGCGGCGTCCGGGTTTCGGATTTAGACAGACAACTCGCCTCCCTTCTGTACTCCGGGATCTCGGAGTCCACCCGCCGCTCCTACTGTCCCATGGAGCGGCGGTTCCGGGAGTTTTGCAGCACGTACGGCTTCACCCCCTTCCCCGCCACGGAGCGCGTGCTGCTACGTTTTGTGTCTTTTCTCAGCCTTCAGAACCTGTCCGCTATCTAGATATCCTCCAATCTCGCCGCTGTCCGACACCGCCAGATCGTGCGGGGCAGCACATGAATCGGCCGCACGCCACGGCTTGCCCTCGCCCTTAAAGCTGCCAGCAAAATTTCCCGACCCAAGCGCCCGGTACGTGCCCCTATAACCCCTGCCCACCTGCGGCAACTTAAGGCCGCGCTACTCCGCTCCAGCGATCCTCCCACGGACCGCGTCGCCACGCGGAGTGCCGTCACGCTTGGCTTCTTCGGTGCCCTGCGGGCATCGGAGTACCTCAGCCCCAGCGAGGCCGCACCGGACCCTCGGCGCACGTGCCAGCAACGACACCTCCGCCTCACCACGCAGTGCTTCGTGCTCACTGTTCCCGCCGCCAAAACGGACCAAGCCTTTCGCGGCGCCACGGTCACGCTGCCGGCCATCGGCGGCCCGCTCTGTCCAGTCCACGCGCGGCGCAGGTACGTCCGGGCCCGTGCCCCGGGCACACCGACAACTGCCGCGTTCACGCGCAGCGACGGGCGGGCCTGCACGCCGGCATGGCTCAACCGCGTTCTCGCTCGGCACCTCGAGGCCCCGCCTGGACAGGTGTTCACCTCCCACAGCCTCCGCATTGGGTACGCCACCGCTGCAGCCGCGGCCGGGGTCCCAGACCGCACCATCCGAACCGCTGGCCGCTGGAGCAGCGCAGCGTTCTCGCGCTACATTCGCGGACCACGGCGGGCCGTCACCGAAGCGTGTGCACGGATCGTCCGCCTGTAACCTGACCCGTGTGCTTAATACAGAAACGCTTTGGTGATTTTGTGTCTTTCAGCTATAGAAGGACAGGAGCGGCACGCAAGCAGGAGTGGAGACCGCCGCACGCCAAAACAGTATGTAGCAGAATATAACGTTTACATCATAACAGGTACGAGCACACGAATGCTAATATATAATTCCCACTAGGGCAATTGTTATTAGCATTCGAGCGCTCCGTTGGAGACAGAAGCGGCCGTCCTGAGCCCCGCGGGGGAGGGTGGGGGGGGGGGGGGGGGAGGGGTGGAGGGAGGGACGAGTCACCCACCAGCTGACTCTAGTTCCGAGCGCCGCCGCTGGGCGTCGCGTCAATACCTTCAGTTCGGGGCATCCCCGCAGTTCGCACGCTGCGCAAGCTTTTAGCCTCGTTACCCCACCACCACCCCAACACCACGCCTACCCCATGACCGTTACACGTCTCCTCCTGCCAGCCGTCTTTTAGCTGAGTGTCTTTCAGCTATACAAGGACGGGAGCGGCACGCAAGCAGGAGTGGAGACCGCCGCACGCCAAAACAGTATGTAGCAGAATACAACGTTTACATCATAACAGGTACGAGCACACGAATGCTAATCAGATGTTTCCCATACACCACGGAAGGACGAGGGAGCGCTTCGCGCTCGCTCGTAATAAGCATTGATTTATACGCTGAAGCATGCAGCGCTCAGGACGTACTCCCTTTTGGCGGATTTGAGAAAGGAGATCATGAACAATTTAATACCAGTAAGGCGCCGTAGTTGGCGATGAACGAGCGAGCGCGAAGGAAATGTATGGGGAATTTCAACTTGATCGGGCCAGTAGTTTCTGAGATACAAAAAAGGGTGCGTACATGCAGAGGCACCCACCTTTGACTCGTGGGAAAGTGGGAGCTGAGAGGTCCCGAACCACACACCAAATTCGAACACAATCGGCTCAGCCGTTCCTAAGATACAGAATAGGTGTGTGCACGTGCGCACGTGCAGAGGCACCCCCTGACTTGTGGGAAACTGTCGGATGAGAGGTCCCTAACCACACATCAAATTTGAACACAATTGGCTCAGCCGGTCCTGAGATATATAATAGGGGTGTGCACGTGCGTACGTGCAGAAGCACCCCATCCCTGACTTGTGTAAAATTGGCGGCTGAGGGGTCCCTAATCACACACCAAATTTGCACACAATCGGCTCAGCCGTTGCATAATTTTTGCGAGAAAACACTTTTCAACACCCCTCACGCGGTACGCGCCACGCGCAGTGGTCGTCAATGGACTGGACGCACAATGGACGTAACGAACCAGGCTTGAGGCTGCTCTCTCTCCCCACGTCCCAGCATTGACAGATATGTAGCGGCAGGCGCAGTAGAATTGAGGTGGTAGCGTAGGCATCGCATCGGTCACTGCTACACTTCCTAAAGCCATCATTTGACCGGATCGGAACACCCTGTGCGCAACCACTGCAACGTGGTTGCGCACAGCGTAAACCACGTTGCAGCTCCACTGAGCGTAAAACGCGTCTATCTCCCAACGACATCTGCGAAGGCTTGGAATGCATAAACTCGCGATTTTTTTCCCAAGACATCGCTCGATGATGCGCAAGGCGACAATGTAACTGTCAACATTGTACAAGTTATAATCCAAAGGAGTTCCGAATAAATATTGTGTTCAATTTCCGCCAGTAACCGTACTGAAATATCCTTGATTAAGTACAGGGACTCATCTAAGAACCCCACCCCCCAGCCAATGGCGGGGCTTCACCCGCCATTGGCTGGGGGGCGTCCCCCCCTCCCCCGCCTGACGAACTTTCACAATAGCTCAAAAATCAATTGGGCTATCCACGTGAAACTTCAAGTATCTTCTCCTACATCAATCCGACGTCTTCTGTGCAAAAATGAAGCAAATTGAGTCACATTTTTTTTTCGAGATATAGTGAATTTAGTGACGTGCATACCAGGGTCGGCGCCACATATTTTCGGTTCGGGGGGGGGGGGGGCAGCTTTTCCAGAAAAAGGGCCCTTGGCCAAAAGGGCCCACCTAGCCTGCAATATAATGTAATATATATGTAATATCATTTCCGTCTTTCTCGTCCCCGCACGGATTACCATTTATTTATGATCAAACTTGAACACTTTAAATATAGCATCACAGTCTGTATTTGCAAGTGGAATTTTGGCGTCACACAGTTCAAGTTTTTACTCAATGTGACTAAGTTATCAACTATAACTTTTTCATTTATTGCGACATGTACGAAGTATGTTTACTATAGTTCACTAGTTACCATTTTTCGCCAGGATTTCGTCCAGGGGGGTGCCTCGAAAGGACCTCTTCCCGAACGTTGAAAGGGCCCCTTTCCAAGCGTTGAAAGGGCCAAACAAAACGGATGAAAAGGCACGTTACTAGGATGGAAAATGCAGTATGACAGGAATGGTATGGCCATACCAACTTTTAGGAGCTTGAGTTAGCAAAATGACATATAAACTTTGGAACCAGCGACACCAATTTGGAATCAGCTATACCAACTTGGAATATTTTGTAAGCTCAAGACTTGGAACTCTTAAACAAATTGCGCCGCGGAGCGCCGCGAAAATTTTGAGTCTAATGCCCTGGATATGATTTCTCATCAATGCGTCACATTGCGTATGGTGCGGACCTCTAAAAATGCTATATTGTGCGTTTAAAAGTGCGGTAAATAAGTGCTAAGGTGAACTATTTTGCCCAATTATATAGGAAAATAGCAACATAACACATAAATGCGCCGAGAAACGGACCGTTTTTTTTTTCTAACCCGTAAATAATTGACTTTGTAGTTCAATTGCGCCGCGGAGCGGCACGAAAATTTTGAGTTTTATTCCCTGGACAACTGCATTCTTACTGTTGAAAGGCTCAGTGTCTCTTCAGATTGTCTAGGGCCCCTCCGACCTTTTCAACGCCCAACCGACCTGTTCGTGTTGAGGGACTCATCTGGGATCCGCGGGCGATATATATTAAATACAAAGAGGGCTTACTCTACAATAAAAATTACAATCGGAGCTTTCGGGTATATTGTAACACCCTGACGAAGGGTGTTACAATACACCCGAAAGCTCCGCTTTTAATATTTTGTATTGTGGAGTAAGTCCTCTTTGTATATAATCTTCATCTGGGATCTCTATGTGCTTTTGGTCCTTCCGGTCTGACCAGGGACTCCTCTGACCTTCCAAGAAGCCCCTCTTGTGTGTCAAGGGGCCATTCGGTCTGTCCAGAGGTCCTTCGGACCTGGACAGGGACTGCACTGGCTGCTTTGTCACCCTGCTGATATGCTCAGGGGCCCCTCCGACCTGCCCAGGGGTCCCTCCAGTCTGGCTAGGAACTCATTTGGCCTGTTCAAGGGCCCTTCCGACCGGTCCAGGGACCCTTTCGGTCTGGCCAGGGGCCCCTCTGACTTGCCCAGGAGCCACTCCGATCTGCCCAGCGACTCTTCTGGTCTAATTGCGGTGGCTGCTTTGTCGCCCTGCCAACATGTTCAAGGGGCTCTCCGACCTGCCTTGGGGCCCCTCCGTGCTGGCTAGGGGCCAATTCAGCACGTTCAGGGGCTCTTCTTACCAGCCCAGAGGTCATTTCGGTCTGGTCTGGGGCCCCTCTGATCTGCACAGGGGCCCGTTGAACTTTCCAGGAGCCCTCTGGTCTCTCCAGGGGCCCTCCAGCCTTCTAAGGGGCCCTTCCGACCTGGCAAAGGACTGCGCTGGCTACTTTGTCGCTTTGCGACATGCTCCGAGGGCCCTCCGACCTGCCCTGGGAACCCTCCGTGCTGACTATGGACCCATTCGGCATTCAGGGGCCCTTCTGACCCACCTAGGGGCCCTTTCGGTCTGGTCAGGAGCCCCTCTGACCTGCACAGGGGCCTTTGTAACTTCCTAGGGGCCCTCTGGTCTGTTCAGGGACCCCCCAACCTACTCAGGGGCCCTTATCACCTGGCAAGGGACTGCGCTGATCGCTTTGTCGCCCTGCCGACATACTCAGCGGTCTCTCGACCTGGCCAGGGGCCCCTCTGTGCAGACTAGGGGCCCATTCGACGTGTTCAGGGGCTCTTTGACCAGCTCAGGGGCCCTTTCGGTCTGGTCAGGGGCCCCTCTGACATGCAAAGGGAACTTTTGAACGTCCAAGGGGCCCTCTGGTCTTTCAGAGAAGGCCCTGGTGGTCCTAAAGGGCCTTTGAAGTGCTCTAAACTCTCTAAAGACCACGCTTCGCGTGGTAAAGACCCCATGATACCGCGCTTCGCGCGGTCTCGTCGGCCCTTTTCGGCGCGCTGCGCGCACTGGAAAGGGTCCTCGCGCGCCGAAAAGCGCCTCGCGCGCCGAAAAAGAAAAAGAGAGAAAAAAACGCCCCCTCCCCTGGCCTACAGAGGGAGGGGCGGTTGCACCCGCCGCCCCCTTGGCTACGTGCCTGCCAGGGGCCCCTCCAGTCTGGCTAGGAACTCATCCGGCATGTTCAAGGGCCCTTCCGACCGGCCCAGGGACCCTTTCGGTCTAGCCAGGGGCCCCTCTGACTTGCCCAGGAGCCCCTTCGATCTGCCCAGCGACTCTTTTGGTCGGACTGCGCTGGCTGCTTTGTCGCCTTGCGACATGCTCCAAGGGCCCTCCGACATGCCCTGGGGCCCCTCCGAGCTGACTAGGGGCCCAATAGGCATGTTCAGGGGCCCTTCTGGCCCTTTCGGTCTGGTCAGGGGCCCCTCTGACCTGCACAGGGGCCCTTTTAACTTCCCAGGGTCCTCTGGTCGGTCCAGGAGCACTCCAACCTGCTCAGGGGCCCTTATGACCTATCAATTGACTGCGCTGGCTACTTTGTCGCCCTGCCGACATGCTCAGGGGCCTCTCGACCTGCCCAGGGGCCCTCTGTGATATCTAGGGGGCCCATTCGACGTGTTCAGGGGGCCCTCTGACCCGCTCAGGGGCCCTTTTGGTCTGGACAGGGTCCACTTTGACATGCACAAGGCTCTTTTGAACGTCCGAGGGGCCCTCTGATCTTTCAGAGAGGACCCTGGTGGCTCTAAAGGGCCTCTGAAGTGCTCTAAACTCTCTAAAGACCACGCTTCGCGTGGTAAAGAGCCCATGATATCGCGCTTCGCGCGGTCTCGTCGGCCCTTTTCGGCGTGCGCAGCGCGCCGAAAAGGGCCCTTCTGGCCTCCAGGGGGGGGGGGGGTAGGGCACCCGCCGCCCCCTTGTGCCTGATCTCAGGTGACATCAAAACGTTCCGAAGGTGGAACGACGAGCACCGTTCAGGGACGCATATTCGCGCGCCATATCCTGATCAGAAACCTCGCGCGTCTCCTGATGGACATGGCACTTGGCAGACTGCCACAGAGTTGAGCTTGCGCTGCTTCATCGCGCCCCAAGACAGTCTGAGAGAAGATTCAGCTCGTCCGCCCGCCATGCTGGTCGAAAAGGGCCCAGCTGGCGGTTGGAGGGGCAGCTGGCCCTCCTGCCCACCTGTGGCGCCGGCCCTGGTGCATACCCCTATTTTGTATCTCAGGTACTGCTGAGCCGATTGTGTTCGAATTTGGCGCGTGGTTAGGGACCTCTCAGCCGCCGCCTTTCCACAAGTCAGGGGTAGGGTGTCTTTGCACGTGCGCACGTGCACACCCCTATTATTTATCTCAGGAACGGCTGAGCCGATTGTGTTCAAATTTGGTGTGTGGTTACTGGTTAGGGACTTTTCAGTCCCCACTTTCCCACAAGTTAAGGAGTGGGTGCCTCTGCACGTGTGCACGTGCAAACCCTTTTTTGTATCTCAGTAAATACTTGCCCGATCGAGTTGAAATTCCCCATACATTTCCTTCGCGCTCCCTTGTTCATCGCCAACTACGGCGCTTCACTGGTAAAGTATTTAATGGACTCGCCTCTGAAATATTTCTTATTGAACTCGTCTTCGGCTCGTCCAATAGCTTTTTCAAGCACTCAGGTCCATTACATTATACTAACTGCTATCGTTGCCTACCTCTTCTGGTTCCACTGACAGGAGATATGCCATCAGAATGATGACGAAGTAGCCACACAGCGCTATCATCTGTTTTTCAGTCGGTATCAGATGTCCAACTTGGGTGATCAGTACAATCAGGAACGCAATCAAGGCGCCGGCACAAATCCGAACATACCTAAAACGAATACAGCACAAATTAGTTGTTGAGAAATGCCGTTTCTACAGCTAGCAAAACATAAAATAACCAATTTCTCAATTGACTAAGCGAAGCGAACAGTATCTGATTTGCTTTGCGTAGAAACTTCTATTGGTCTTGCAACCGGTGTCTGCTTTACAGTGCGTTGTCATTGTAACAGGTAAGAAAACAAGTTTAAGCGATCTGTGCCAAAATTTTACATCTGGGTTTACTAAATGTTAAAGCTCGATTTGAGCTGCGAAAGCTTTACTTGGAAAAGTGAGTAGACCTGTACTTACCTGCGACTGAAGATTCTTTTGAAGAATGTTAACACATGGATGTGCATTTGATCTTGCATGCTGATGATATGGTGTGCATGGGGCATAATCACTCTAAATATTATCAAATGCACCAAAATGACAACACTTGTCCACGAAATTAAACCACCATCGTGACACCAGTCATACTCAGTGTTGATGATGTAGAAGTTATATACCACCGCATAGATGACGTATGCTACCCAAAGCACAAAGATCAGCCAACGGACGGCTGTACTGTGCTTCTTGAGCAGGCGCACGGCCATATCGAAGGCGTAGTGGGGGTAGGAGAGAAGTGACGGAGGATGACATCGTCTCTGCTCCTCTTCGCTCGTGTCTCCCGGTGATTCACGACTCCCTGCTGTCCCGTGGTGGCTCCACTTGGCGCCGAGAAACGCGTCAATCACGGACGCTTTACTTGACACATCCTGTTAGAACAGTCATTATTGTAAATGTTATGTAATCCTGTGTTTTAGGTTGATTATGGAACACTTTCAAATAGTACATTACATTTCCTTTAGTTTTCTAAATTATAAGAAAATATCTTTATAGAGTCTGGGAGCATTGACAGTTCAATATCATCTTCTCGCGTGTCGATATTCAGTATGTGTCATTTTCCATTTTATAATCACTTCAACAGCAAGTGTGAGACATAGTTTGTACAATTTTCTACCAAAGATGACTAAGCGTTTGGCAAATTTAAAACATCGCATGCCATTACAACCTACCCTTTCCGTGGCGTTGAGCTTCTCATCTTGAGAGGCTTTCTCGCTGACAAAGTGAGCTATTGAATGTCATTACAACCTACCCTTTCCGTGACGTTGAGCTTCTCATCTTGAGAGGCTTTCTCGCTGACAAAGTGGGCTATTGAATGGTGAAAAGCTGATACGTGACCTCCTTGATTGTCATCAATCTGAATCGGTCGAAACTGAAAATGAAACCATTTTAAACGTCAATCACGTTATCAACACGCTATCTTGACCTGCGGCTAGAGATTGTCCCTGACGAACATTAACATTTGCTCAGGAACAAGGTGAACGAGGTGAAGTGTCAGATACGAAGTGAAGTGAAATAAGCGCAGTGGCGGTCGGCCCTTCCGCTGCCACTGCGCGGCTGACGTCACGAGTGGTGTGGTCGCCGCCTGCGGGTCAGTTCAGTGCGGGCCTTCCGCCAGCGGCGGTGCCACCGGGGGGACAGGAGGGGCAGTCCCCCCCTGTCGTCGGACAGGGGGGGAGAAGCAAACATCTTTTTGCCCCCCCCCCCGTCATTTAAGGAGGCCCCTCCATGCTTCAAAGAGTCCCATCTCGCAGACCCCATCGCGGAGGTCACAGGGGCCCCTGGAAGCCTTAGAGCAACATTCTTTCTGGTTAGAATATTACCATGGGGTCACGCTGGCTCATTTTCCGCACCTCAGTAGCGGTCAGCAGCTGAGAAACCACTTATATAACAAAGTTGACTATATCACGCAATAGATGGCGCTGAAAGCGGTGGCTGTGGAAGTATTGAATAACACTTCTAGTTTTGCTACGATGAAATAAATGTGTTAGATCAAATACGACACGGCGAGTATAGGCAAAAATGTTTTAAAAAAATGTGCGAAAACTATTTACTTCACAATCTGCCTGATTAATGCAGAGACCCAAAATATTTGTTTTCATAAATCGTATATACGCTAAGTTAAAACGCAGTTTTCTGGAAAAAAAAGAACCATACCATGTTGTTTTTCACGTCGAGACTCTTGAGAAAGGCTCCGAAAACCTGTAAAAAGTCGAAAAAGTTGCAAAATGACGGACCCTAATGCCCATGTTGAAGTATCAGGCCTTCAGAGGGCCGGCCCCCTTAGGCGTACCGAGGCTCCCCTTCAGGCCGACTGAGAGCCTTCTGTCGGCCTTAGAGGGCCACTCAGGCTGGCTGGGGCACATCGGGGCCCTGGGTCATTGTTTCGGTTTAAAAAAAAATCGAACCAACTTCTTGGAGGGCCCTCTTACAAATTTATGAAGGGCAAAATCATATGTTTGCCCCCTCCCCCAACTTCTTGAGTGGGGGACAGCACCCCCCCCCCCCCCCTCCCCCTCCCTTATCCGCCGCCACTGCTCATGACATGACAATTTTCACAGGTTTGTGAATTCCGTACTCACCGGCTTGTCTTGCACATTAACATTACGGGTTGAGCCAGCTATAGATGCTCTTTCTGCATCCAGTGTGATGCGATTTGGCAAACCAAAACTCCTTCGCCTTATTTGGTCCAACTGAAATAGAATATCGCAATACTGTCAATCATATTTGTCACGGGAAGGCGTAAAATGCTCCCGATGTGAAAATCTCCTGTTAATCGGGATTCAGCGCAAACTGGTCTTCGAAATTCGCAGTCATTGGCTGCAAATAAAGGATGGGAAATATTTTATTTGATCTTTTACACTTCTTGACCCGCACCCATGTGGGTCTCCGTGAGAGGGGTTCTTCGTGAGAGGTGATACAACTTCGCCTTGGTGAGGGGTCAAAATGACCCCTTCCCCCCACACAAACACACACACTAACTCGAAAACTAAAACGGCTAGGAAGACGCAAAGAAACGTTTGAAAACTCTCAACAAGACCAAATGAGGTTACTTCGGTTATTTTTGGCTCAGGTCAATAGTAAGGTGACCAGAGGTTGATAAAGGTAATTTTTTCCAAGTTTAGGGCTTCGCTCCAGAAACCCCCAAATATTTCGGGTACTATGATACCCAGGAACAAACCGAGAAACAATCGAAATATCTTGAAAAATGCAATCTCGGTCAATTGGTATTCGCAAATTTTAGCTAAGGTTAATAGTTGATTTTCCAGAGGTCACCAAAGGTCACGCTGGCATTTTCCTTCCATTTTTTCGTGCATGACTTTTTACCTAATAAAGATAAGGCGATAATTGTAACGCCATCATGTTTATCACGTCAAGTTTCTTTAAACCATATTGATGACGACCAGATTGGGTCAAGTTCAAAATTTAACCTCAGGTCAATGTCATTAGGTAACCCAGGTAGGTCATGGTCATGTTGTCACGTTTCTCGACGAGACCAACATAGTGGTGTTAGTCGCATGTCTATATTTATTCTATCACGAGTTATTGGCAAAACGGTGCTGGTGACGTCAGATGACATCAGCTGACCGGCAAGGCTTACTGAGCAAAAATTCCACCTGGATCATCAGAAATTAACTCAAATAACATCACCCTGAAATGATGGGCCTAATCTAATGCATATCCTCTGAATGGGAAGCATTTGTACAATTTCCCATTAACTTATGATGGAGAGAGGTGATGACATTTATCTGACCTTAGATCACCGAATGAATCTGGCTATACGAACTGTACATACTTATGCCCTGATTATATCCTGTGATTTTCAAATCATCAGTTATGCCCTCTTGCTTTGGCAAGACCACAAACATGTTTGGAGGTGAGCTCACTTGACGTGGCCGGTGATCTGACCTGACATGACCCGAGGTCAAGAATTGTACGCAATGTGGATAGTTGATGCCTAAAGAGCATACATTTGGCACAGATGTTCGCGAATCAATTACCCACATCATGTGCAAGTTTTGACCTCGGGTCATCACAGGTCAGGTCACCAGGTCACGTCAAATGACCTTACCTCCAAAAATGTTTGTGGTCGTGCCAAGGCCAATGGGCCTGACCAAACGATTTGAAACTCACATAACTTTATTAGAACATCAGTACCTACAATTCGTATATCTGGGATATGTTATATCGGTGACCTAATATCAGTTCAATGTCGTGACCTCCCCATTGAGAGGTCAATGGGAAAATATGCAATCGCTTCCATTTCAGAGAATATGCCTTAGATCAGAAATTATTTCAGGATCATGCCATTTTAGCTCATTCTTGATGAACTAGGTGCAATTGTTGCTCAGTGACCTCTGCAAGGTCAGCTAAGGTCATCTGTGTTCACCGGCATGTTTGTTCCTAATAACTCTTGACATAATAAAGATAGAGACGTGCGACTGACACCATAGTGTTATTCTCGACGAGGAGCGTCTCCCCATATGCAACATGCCCGACCAAATGACCTTGACCAGACGCCAAATTTTGGACATGACCTAATCCGGTCATCATTTATATGGTGTGAAGCTGCTGGACGAGACAAGCACGATGGCGTAATTTTCCCACTAGCTTTATTAGATAAGTTATTCACGAACAACTTTTTAGGAAGTAAATGCCATCGTGACCTTTGGTGACCTCTGCCTCTGGATCATAAACTATTGACCTGAGCTAAGATTTGAGGACACACTAGCAATTGCATCTTTCAAGAGCTTTTTCTATTGTTTTCTGTTTGTTCCTAACTATCATAGTTCCCCAGATATTTAATAGTTTCTGTAGCAAAGTCCTAAACTTATTTATGGAGACAGCTATTTCATCTGCGTTACACAAATGTAAGAATAGCGAGATAACAATAGTTAATAAGTTATACGGTTACGGTAAGCCTCAGTTTGCGTACCTTGCTTCCTGGTTCTGGACCCGGGCTTGCTTGTCCAACTACAGCCATTCTTCGAGTTCTATCAGATGCATCCACTGCATTTTCTTTGAAAGGCTGAAACGAAATTTTTGCTTACCATATATAAATGGTTACAAGTTGTTCTGAATCGAATAGTTAATGAAATTAACATATCATGTATTTGAGCTCCCACTTAGACGTCTTACATGCAGTACAAAGAATGTCGGAGAATGGCAACTCGAACTGGCACACCGAAGCGATCATTATTAAAGGGACACTCCCACCTTCCCAAAATTTGTCAAATGTACGCCGCTTGCGGTGCAAAATATGAAGTAATTGCTGCCGAACACGATTTTGACATTTGTTTCTCGCAAACAGTGCTAAATTTCATAAAAAGTTTAGTTTTAATATTTGGGTTGATGACGTCACATTGAGCTCTAGAGAGCGATACAGACATCCTTTACGCTGCCCAAAGTATGGCACAATTATTTCGAGACAATTCTGGCGCTTTGAATACAAAACAAACCAACTACCAAATCATTTGAAACACGCAAATATCTCCAAGTCTAACCTTAAAACAAGTCGACTATCAGGGGCGTGGCTGACGGGGGGGGGGGTCACGACCCCCCCCCCCCCCCCTCCCACACTTTTGAAAACCGGAGGGGGTTGACGCCCCACTTTTTATGGCGGCCGACCCCCCCCCCCCCCACAATCACACTTTTTATGGCAGAAGCTGATTCTAGTTTGCATGTAATTCCTATTAAAATCAAGATTGGAATATGAGAAATACGACGTGGCAGGGGCGTAGCTTCTCCATAAAAGTTGGGGGGGGACTGAGCTGGGAAAATCGATTAAAGTACCATCAAAATCCACCAAAATACAGATTTCTCCCCGGATTTGGCCCACTTCCTCGTCCAAGTTGGGGTGGCTGAAACAAAGTGTGTGTGTGTGTGTGTGTGTGTGTGTGTGTGTGTGTGTGTGTGTGTGTGTGTGTGTGTGTGTGTGTGTGTGTGTGTGTGTGTGTGTGTGTGTGTGTGTGTGTGTGTGTGTGTGTGTGTGTGTGTGTGTGTGTGTGTGTGTGTGTGTGTGTGTGTGTGTGTGTGTGTGTGTGTGTGTGTGTGTGTGTGTGTGTGTGTGTGTGTGTGTGTGTGTGTGTGTGTGTGTGTGTGTGTGTGTGTGTGTGTGTGTGTGTGTGTGTGTGTGTGTGTGTGTGTGTGTGTGTGTGTGTGTGTGTGTGTGTGTGTGTGTGTGTGTGTGTGTGTGTGTGTGTGTGTGTGTGTGTGTGTGTGTGTGTGTGTGTGTGTGTGTGTGTGTGTGTGTGTGTGTGTGTGTGTGTGTGTGTGTGTGTGTAGGGTGGGGGGGGGGGGCTGAAGCCTCTCAACTGAATAGGATCTTATACCCCTGCGACGTGAAAATGGACTCAGTCAGTTACGGGTGAAATTTCCTTCATTTTCCCTTCGACACACTGCTGCTCCGAAAGGAAAACGAAGGAAATTTCATCCGTAACATGCAGGGGCGTCAACGACGGGAGGGTCGTGGAGACGGTGTCCCCGACCCCCCACTCTCAGAAGGAGGGGTGATTGACCCCCCCCCCCCCTCCACACACACACACACACACATACCACTTTTTGCGGGGGAAGTTCACAATTTATCGTAAAAATTGCCTTTGCAGCAGTCAAAGTTCAGCTATTCACAGTCAAAAGTGGAAATTTCGCGCCGCTTCGCGGCATGACACAAGTTTTGCAATTGCTTATACAAATTTGAAAAATGGAAGAATGAATTCCACAAGGCCCATTCCCTTCATATAATATTAACTTTCAAGCGGGCTACATGTTTATCTAGTCTGCCGAGTTCCGAAAAAGGCGACGCGAACGCAAAGACGCGGACATCGACACCCGGAAGCTGCTCCAGCGGTGCCCAGCTTGCTGGACCGAAGGGCTAATAGTGGGGCCCAGGGGGGTGTCATGGCTATCTCCGTAACGTGTTCACCCTGTCCCATGGCGTCATTTGCAGCTCGATTTCCACCAATGGGGTGGCCGTATCGGGAGAAGCGTATTTCTTTTCGTAGACCGTCTCGTGGCACTTCTCGGTCTACCAAAAGAATTAGGCCTTCGACCGGCGCGGCCGCCATGTTTTTTTACGGTGGCGCATTCGTCACTCAACGATCTTCAACATAATTGTAGGTGAAACAAGTGTAATCCAGATGTAAAAATAATTTCACCTGATAGATACTACTACAAAGTATCCTCAAGTCACATTGCTTCATCAACAACCAGGTGAAATAATACAAAACTCGCACTTCAACCAAAAACAGCATCCAGCGACAGTTCCCGTGGCCAAAATCCAAACAATGCCTTATATGGGCATGGGCCTCGCTCGGTTGCATGCCTTGCTTTAACATCGTTTAGTGGCTCACCCTTGCTATTTAGGAGAAAATGTCCCAAAAGCGAGCTGTAGAGGACGTTTCAATCTATCATTTAGTGCTCAATTGATCCCTCTGGCACCTAAGGTATGCAAATGGTAGGACGCGAAAGTAGGCCGATTTAACACTATTTGAATAGGGAGCGTGTGACGTCACGTGCCCATGCCATCACGCATTTCGCTGCCTACCCCGGACGGGTCTACCTAGTCTCTATGGCCTTGAGTGGGGCCCAGGCCAGGACCATCTATCTCCCCAAGCCATCTCCCCCAGGCTCCTCCAGATCCACAAGGACAATTTATGTGCGGAAAAGTCGTTCTGTCCCTTGCTGCTTTCAAACTATCTGCACCTGTTACTAGTTGTTTGTTACAGTTTGGTTCATATGTATACAGTTATTATTATCATCTATATTACTATTTGATAAGCGTCTGTCTGTCTGTCTGTATATCTGCCTGTCTCTCCGGCACCGCTCAGTTTATTCAGTATAAAAGTCTCAGTTAATCACGTGCTGAATTGGTGCGGATACCTCCATCCCGGAGATGCCAGCTAGCTATGCATAGGACATGTGTGGGAGATGAGATAAGTCACCGACGCACCGGAGTTGGTGGGGCGGTGATCCCTTGACGGGTAATAGCCAATAGGTAATTATGTCCTATGCAGTTCCAGTTCCAGTCCAGTTAATTAACGTGCTTAATTAGAGCAGATACCTCTATCCCGGAGATGCCAGCTAATCGTCCAGCGGAGCGGATGGGTTAGCACTAGTATGTATTATTGAGCGCTGATTGACACCGGACATCGTGTTTTACTATCCCAGGCTAATGTATATGAAAACTACCTTCATTTCAATATTGTACATCATATCGAGATGTGTAACCAGGAAAAGGGGTTAACTGAGACTTGGCTCCACTCACGGTCTGGTTCCAATATTAAAATTTCGTTTTCCACGACCTAAAATTAAAATTTCCACGTCGCTTCGTGGCGTCACATCGGTGGTCATCATCATAACGAAGCCATCGTCATCGTATTGGGTTCCTCGTAACGCTGAATTGCATTTATAGCATTTTTAGCTTCTTATCCTATACATAGCCCACCGCCTATATTTTTGGGTTTTATCAGGAAAACCCGTTAAAAAAATCGCGCCGTTTGACGGCGCTAAATAACAAGTACCTACTATAACAAGAAAATCCACATACAAAAATGCTGCAAAGGCTTAAATACACGAGAAATAAAATGTGGGTATTTTTTTTTCGTCATTTCAGCCGACCCCCCCCCCCCCCCCCACACACACACACTTAAAAATGCTCGGCGACGCCACTGTCGACTAGCATCACCCTTTGGTAAAGAGAAGTGACGTCATCGGCTTTAGACCCCTATTCAAATACACGTGGGGTTTATTCGTTACAATTGTCAAGACCAAACTCGAATTTCTTTTTGATTATAATGATTATGTATGATATATGATTATGTGGCTGTTTTTTAACTGCTACCCTACTTAATTGCAATGCAAATCCAACAACATGGCTATCTCAACTCAAAACTAATGTTAAGGTGGGAGTGTCCCTTTAACACGCGCCGTGCCGGTGCTCGGCGCCACCTTCGCCGTGCCGGGGGGGGGGGGGTAGATCCCCCTCTAACTTAAAAACTAAAAGAGCTAGAAATACGCCGGAAAAAAACGTTAGAAATCTCTTGACAAGCAAATTTGAAATTAGTTCCAATATTGTTTTCCTAAAGTCAATATTGAGGTCACCAGAGGTCATCAAAGGGCAAATTTTCCAGGTTAGGACTTCGCTCCAGCAACCCCCAGATATCACAGAAAGTATGATAGCTAAAAACAAACGGAAAAGAGATTTGGAAAGTTCTTGAACCATGCAATCGACCAAAGGTACTCAGATTTTAGATTAGGTCAATAGTTTAGTCTCCAGATCTCATCAAACGTCAAAAAGGCTATTATTTATTTTAAAAAACAGTTTTTCACGAATAGCTTTTACCTAATAGCGACAAGGAAATAATGTTGATGCCATCGTGTTTGTCCCGTCAAGGCGCTTCGACTCATATCAAGGTTGGCCAGGTTAATACAATAACAGCGAAAAATAACTTCTTGCGAAATAAACAATATGCTAGCAGTTGAATCGATAGTTGCAGTGCTTCTAGTAGCGGAAGCCCTGTAGAGTCTACCCGATAAATGTTTGCTCCCAGCAAGTTCCTAGAGTCTTTGGAATATATCAGCTACTAGGGTGAATCTGTAGAAAAGAAGTCATGGGTCAATTCAGAAAATTATGTTCTATAGCCCAGTGTCAATAACCCCAAATAAGCGATGTGAGTAGGCAGGGGCGTCGCTGACGGGGGGGGGGGGGGGAGTCGCGACCCCCCCAACACTTTTGAAAACCGGGGGATTGACCCCCCACTTTGTATGGCGGCCGACCCCCCCCCCCCCCCCCCACACACACCCATACATTTTTTTATGGCGGAAGCTGATTCCAGTTATCATGTAATTCCTATTCAAATCAAGATTGGAATGTGAAAATACGGCGGCAGGGGCGTAGCTTCTGATGATTTTTTTTTTGGGGGGGGGGGGGGCCTGACCTGGGAACAATCCCTTACAGTACCATCAAAATCCACACAAATACAGATTTCTCCCCGGATTTGACCCACTTCCTCGTCGAAGTTGGGGGGCTGTAGCCAGGTTGGAGGGGAGGGCTGAAACGGGCCAGGCCCCCTCAACGGAATAGGATCCTACACCCCTGCCACGTGAAAATGGGCTCAGTCAATTACGGATGAAATTGTGTTCGTTTTTCCTTCGACTCACTGCTGCTCCGAAAGGGAAACGTAGGAAATTTCATCCGTAACATGCGGGGGCGTCGCCGACGGGGGAGGGGGGGGGAGTCGGGAGGACCGGACCCCCCCCCCCCCCCCGCACACACACACACACACACACACACTTTTTGCGGGGAAAGTTAACAATTTATCGTAAAAATTGCCTTTGCAGCAGTCAAAATCCAGCTATCCACAGTAAAACAAAATGGAAATTCCGTGCCGCTTCGCGGCATGACACAAGTTTCGCAATTGCTTATACAAATTTGGAAAATGGGAAAATGAATTCGACCAGGGCCCACACCCTTCATAAAATATTAACTTTCAAGCAGGCTACATGTTTAGCTAGTCTGCGGAGTTCCGAAAAAGGCGACGCGAAAGCAAAGAAAGCATCGGCACCCGCAAGATGCTCCAGCGGTGCCCAACTTGCTGGACCCGGAATAGCTTGCTGGACCGCCATGTCTCTACCGTAACACAGCGCTGCTTCGGAGTTTTGACTGGTCTATCGTATCTGAGGGGGCACCTGCCAACGGCCGTGCTCTCCGCGCTGATCAATGCCCTGGTTTTCTCGCAGATCCGGTACTGTATCTCGGTATACGGTAACGGCAAGAAGGGGAACTTCTGTCGGCTTCAAAAAGTCATAAACTATGCTGCAAGAGTACTTTTTGGCCGACGGAAGTACGACCATGTGTCGGATCTGCTGGGGAGGCTGGGGTGGCTCGGCGTGGAGGGCATGGCCACTTACCACACACTGTGCCTCACGCACAAGGTGCGTTGCTGCGGCGAGCCTGAACAGCTGGCTGCGAGTCTGTCCACCGTAGCAGAGGCCACGCGACAGGACCACATGTTGTTTGTTCCCCGGTCACGCACGGAGATGGGACGGCGGCGTTTTGCCTGCCGGGGACCAGCGCTGTATAACGCCCTGCCACGCGACCTTTTAGGACTGCCCGTGCCGCTGTTTCGTCGCCAAGTGCGGCGACATCTCGCTGCCGCTCCGCGGGCACCGGACTGACCGACGCAGCGATTCTCACCGTCATGCCGACTAGTTTTAGTGATTGTATGTGTGTGTGTGTGTGTGTGTGTGTGTGTGTGTGTGTGTGTGTGTGTGTGTGTGTGTGTGTGTGTGTGTGTGTGTGTGTGTGTGTGTGTGTGTGTGTGTGTGTGTGTGTGTGTGTGTGTGTGTGTGTGTGTGTGTGTGTGTGTGTGTGTGTGTGTGTGTGTGTGTGTGTGTGTGTGTGTGTGTGTGTGTGTGTGTGTGTGTGTGTGTGTGTGTGTGTGTGTGTGTGTGTGTGTGTGTGTGTGTGTGTGTGTGTGTGTGTGTGTGTGTGTGTGTGTGTGTGTGTGTGTGTGTGTGTGTGTGTGTGTGTGTGTGTGTGTGTGTGTGTGTGTGTGTGTGTGTGTGTGTGTGTGTGTGTGTGTGTGTGTGTGTGTGTGTGTGTGTGTGTGTGTGTGTGTGTGTGTGTGTGTGTGTGTGTGTGTGTGTGTGTGTGTGTGTGTGTGTGTGTGTGTGTGTGTGTGTGTGTGTGTGTGTGTGTGTGTTGGCGTGTGTCAGTGTTTTGTATTCTTGTTTTTACTTGTGTGATTTTATTGTATGCTTTTTCTGACCATGTTCCCTGTGTTTTTAACTCATGACGAGAGGTTGTAATAGCCACAGGCACATGTGGACGACCTTAATAAAAGTCTGTATCTGTATCTGTATCTGTAGCTAATAGTGGGGACCAGGCCAGGACCATCTCCCCAAGTCATCTCCCCCATGGCTTCTCTAGATCCACAGGGACCATTTATGCGCGGAAAAGTCGTTATGCCCCTTGCTGTTTTCAAACCATTCGCATTGTTACCAGTTGTTTGTTACAGTTCGGTGCATATGTATACAGTTATTATTATCATCTGTACTATTGAGTGCTGACTGCCACCGGCCATCGTGATTTACTATCCGAGGCTAATGTATATGAAAAACTACCTTCATTTCAATATGTTTCATCATACCGAGATGTGCAACCAGGAAAAGGGGCTGCCGAGGCTTGGCTCCACTCACGGTCTGGTTCCAATATTAAAATTTCGTTTTCCACGGCCTATAATTAAAATTTTAACGCCGCTTCGCGGCGTCACATCGGTGGCCATTTGTAAACACAAATGTTAGTAAAGCAGAAACCTTGAAATCAAGAACGTTTGTAGTAAAATTGATGCTAATGATAAATAATTTGATTGTTAACAAATTAATTTAACAAATATTTACTTTGTGGTTTACTGTTTTATTCAAAATAAAATTAGTTATAGGGAAAATTATCTTTTAATTCACATTTCATCGGAATGCAAACCCTGATCGTAAAAATACATCTTGGTAAGCAATTAGAGTAAACAGAATTTGGCCATTCACTGGGTGGTGGAGCATAACACTCTTAACTACTCTTAACACGCGCCCTGGAGGGGGGCGAAGTCCGCCCACCCCTCCGGTTTTTCGAGGATAGCGCAAAAACGACGGCGCGCAGCGCCGCCGTTTTTTGTATACCTGTTTAGAAATGAACTTCCCGCATTATGTAAAATTCTTGGCCTCAGGTCATCACAGGTCAAGTCACCAGACCAGGTCACGTGATGACCTCAACTCCAAAACGTTTGCAGTAGTACTACAGCCACAGTTTTACGCCACTCGGTTTCAATCTTGTAGGACTTCATAAGGTCATAGATACCAAAAATTTGTGTATCTCGGATTTCTAATATCGGTGACCTAAGGTCAGGTCATTTTTGTGACCGCCAACACGGTTTTATCAATAACTATCGACATTATGAAGATAGAGAAGAGAAAACGGTACCAATATGTTTGTCTCGTCGAGACACGTCTCCCAATATGCAACATGACCAACTTGGATCACCACTTGACCTTGACCTGAGGTCAAATTTCTCAGTTGACCTAATCCGATCACCATGAATATGATTCGAAGCGCCTTGACAAGACACACGCGATGGCGTAAACATTATTGCTTATCTTTATTAGGTAAAAGGTTATTTGGGGAAAACAGTTCTGAAAACAAAATCACCTTTTTGACATTCGATGACCCCTGGAGCCTAAACTATTGACCTGAGCTCAAATCTGAGGACATCTATGTCGATTTCATTTTTCAATGACTTTCTATTGATTTTTTTCCGTTTGCTGCTAACTATCATAGTTCCCGAGATATTTGGGAGTGTTCGAACCGAAGTCTTGAAAACTTGAAAATCTGACCCTTGATGACCTCTGGTGACCTCAATATTGACCTGAAGAAAAAAATTAACGAAATACTTTCGAAAGAGCTTGTCTCGAGCTATCTAAAATCGTTTCCCGCTTGTCGCTACGTTGCGTGGTTTTCGAGATCATAGGGGGGGGGGGCGAAATCCGCCCCCCCCCTCCAGGGCGTGTAATTATCAGAGGCCCTCCAGGGCGCGTGTTAAAAGAAAGATGGTTGAATTTCTCGACATTTTTTTCACCTAACCTAGCCGATTGCCTACGTCGTAAAGGGCGAAGATTCACTGCACATTGCACAAGACATCGTTGACCGCTGCAATTCTATCGCCATGCGATTTCTCCGCGCGGAGGCGCCCCTCACAGCGCAATCGGTAAGGTGCATGCACTGTGACTGGACTTCAAAGCTGGAGATCCCTGTTCGAATCTCTCGGGGAAATAACTTTTTTGGGGCAGCTATACCTATGTATAACTAAACCATTACCCTAACAACCTCGGCAACGTAACAACCTCACCAAGAAAATAACCTGAACAGTCAAACAATGTCAACTATCAATGCAGTTTCTGAAATTCAGAACCCCTGACCCACTGGAATTACAAGTTTGTAATTGCAAACATTTTCCCACTTCCGTCAACCTTTGAGGAATAGAACATGTGCAATTGCAAACATTTTTACAAACAATATCTTTGTAAACTAGTTTGTAAATAGTAAATTGAGATTTACTGCCTGTGGTTTTGTGAAATCCAAACTACAAACATGTGTACAAATTATTTGTAATAACAAAGAAATTCTTTGTAATTACAAACTTTTTTGCTTTGTGAAATTGGCCTCTGATATGCCAATTGTCGCAACGGTGTGCCAGGTCAAGCTTGATTTCTATATCAAGGAAGTGGAAGTGTATTTTGTATTGTTCCCGGAATGGTTCTGGGCAAGTCATCCATACACTTGCTTAATTTATTAAATGGGACCACTGTATTCCACTGTTTCGTTAATGTTTTCACCCTACTTTTACCGATCGCTCTAATAACGGACAATGTTTCTCAAAGACTGAAGTTAACGGAAAGCTATCAAGGAATTATTGTTGCATTACGCTGGGTTTGAATGCCACCTAATATCCTATATTTTATTTGTATTGTTAACATTACATGAAATTACTTTAAGAGTCATAAGGCGCCAAATAAAATATTAAAATGGATGTTCCCGTGGATATGTAAAGGGCACGTGTTCTGAAGGAAAAACATTTGGGCATTTCGTCACAAAACTTTAACGGTTGGTGCAAGGGCGTCGCGACAATTTTTTTAGTTGGGGGTAGTCAAGTCTTTGGAGGGGACCATAGGCGTACACAAGGCGGGGGGGGGGGGGGGACGGGGCAATTGCCCCCCCCCCCCCCTGAAGGCCTGAAGGTCGGTACGTTCCCCCTTTGGTCGAAAAAATGAATGACTTTTTTATTTTTTTAAGAGAAAAATGTGAAGATATGCCCTTTTAAAAATATAGTGGGCCAAATCCGGGGATTTTTTTTTGTGGTGGGGGTACTTTATACCCCCTGAGAAAAATATCCCCCTCCTGGAGTAAATCCTGGGTACGCCACTGGAGGGACAGCCAGGTATTTGGCTTGCCCCCCACTCCCATTCGGTCAATATTAAAATCCAGCCAATCTGAGGGAGGGGGCTGTCAGAGTGAAACACTTGCTACAACAATGTGATATGATGACATTTCCAAATAAAATGATAAAGTGCGATATAACTGTCACAGTTGTGTCGCCCTAAAGCACCAATCATCATCATAAAATGATAAAGCTACAAACCATTTACCGTACTAACGGTGACCACCTCCGACACGACCGCCTGGGCGTCGTTTTTATTTGTTTCCGCTGTTGATACAGCTGTAGGAGGTCTCGTCATCCCCGGCTGGACAGTCTGTTCTGGCGAGGGTGTTCTTTGGCCCTGAATACCAGAGGTCCCTCGCCGCTGCTTGGGCTGGAACGAAACGCAGCTGTTGAGGAGGCATCGCGGGCTGCGGGAATGCAGGTTATTCAAACTATGTAGTACATATATGTCAGTGACCGCTGCATGCCGCATTTCCAGAGCTCTTGAGCTTTGGTATGATTCAATTCACCGCATAGCATTCGACGAATGCTCGCCTGGTAATTCCGACCGAATAGTATTTCGTTACAGCTGCATGCGCTCGTTGGCTACGGAAGAAAATATAAGATACCCATGCACGCGAGTTTTCTTTGTCTATATTAACCCTCGCCAGTGCCGGGTCCGATACCTACGTGACCGTGCATGGGGAGGGGGGGGGGGTAGACCCCCTGGCGTTTCACCCCTACTTGAGATAAGAGCTTCGATTCAAGAAAGAACAAGCGCGTTGCTTGTGACGAGAGGAAGCCGTTGATACCCGATTGTAAGGTCCTGGGTCATTAGGTGACCTCTGAGGTCATGGCAATGACCCGGATGTCATCCAAATCGTGCAGGTGTGGAGAGATTGAATTATAATAGAGCTAGACCTGGTGACCTGATTTGACCTTTGACCCTTGATCTAATATCGCTATTAGATATCCGCATCCATACTTGTCCAACACAGACGGCTGTTTTGTCTTTATCTACAGTTGGTAGAGATCTGCAAAGCATACTTGCCCGTGAAATGTTTCTGAAAATCCACGGGAGGTCAAATGGTCATCTTAGGTCATCGGAGGTCAGTGACCTCAGTTGACCTGTGACTGAGCATGCCCCCAATTTAATATATAATTGTGCAAAATAGGTGCCAAATTTGAAATCAGCGTCACAAAATGTCCTAGAAACTACCAGGGGCCAAAAAGGTCATATCAGGTCATTGGAGGTCAGTGACCTGTCAGTGACCATTGGAGCTCAGAGTTGACCTGTGAAAGAGGATGGCCCCAGTGGAACATATAATTATGTAACATGGATTCCCAATTTGAAATAAGCGTCACAAAATGTATTAGAAACTGTCAGAGGCCAAACAAGTAATATGAAGTCATAGGAGGTCATGATCTCAGTAGGAACCATAAAATATGTCACCTGTTAACACCTGTGGATATGCTCCTGAACAACAAACACTATGAAACTGCACAAGTTACAAGGATCAATACTACGGGACGCCAGTTGCGCCAAACATGACCTTGAAAACAGGTCAAAGGTCACGGGTCATGGGAGTAGGAGTTTGCAACTTTCAGAGTATGTGTCAAATTGTTCAAAAGTAAGGTACTGAAAGTTTCATCATAATCGGTAAATAAATACACAAGTTCTTCCCGAGAGAAAACAAAAACGAGGGGAGGGTGTCTCCCATTAGACCACGTCGTCATTTGCCGAATTCAGATTTCAGATCTGGCGGAGTGTTTTTTTATGTCTTGGTATGTTCTTAACATGATGCAAAAATAATTTTAGAAAAATTCGCAAATTTATTCTACCGGGTTTTGTGATTTGCAAACCATTGCAAACGCCGTTTCGGCGTTGAAGTCTCCTGTTGTAAAATTACTAGTGTTATCGTCCGGTAAAACACCCTGAGATTGTTATTGTTCTTCGTCATTTTACGGATCGGAAAGTGCAGTGGGTGACTTAAAGAGTACATTTACGTTCTTTTAGGGTTTCTAAAAGTGTAGGCAAGGTTATTTGTCAGTCATACGGGTCATAGTCACCCACACACCAAGGTGGTGGATTTTGGTGGCACTTTTTGCTCTTAGGCCAAAGCGCCTATTAAGGGTATTTTAGCACAGTAACTGGCGGAAATTGAACACAATATTAAATCGGAACTCCTTTGGATTGGAACTTGTTCAATGTTGACAGTTACATTGTCGCCTAGCGCATCATCGAGCGATGTCTTGGGATACAAATCCAAGTTTAAGGATTCCAAATGTTCGCAGATGTCGTTGGGAGATAGACGCATTTTACGCTCAGTGGAACGTTGCAGTGGTTGCGCACAGGGTGTTCCGATC
>JAXIVJ010008841.1:32500-53686 GCA_036785665.1 Chirona hameri | reverse complement strand
TTAAAGGTGGCCTTTGTACGGCCTGTTAAAATTTAGCTGATTTTATCGTCAAACTCGTGTGTAGTGACGTCACAAAATTGGTGATATCTCAAATAATTATCGACGACATTGCTTCATTTTCAGACAGAAGATGTAAAATTAATGTGGGGAATTAAAGGTACCGAACGTTTTACCTTGATAGCGCCTTTGTGTTTTGAGCTATCGCGCAAATTCGTCAGGAAGCAATATTTGTCCCCCCTCCCTCCGGTCAAGCGCGGGGTAACAGACAACATTGGTACTGGCATGAGCCAAGGAGGTTGCTAAACACCTCAGACAATGATGGGTCAGTCAATGATGGGTCAACTTTGTCAGACACTGGAGAACAAATTCCAATTCAGACGACACATACAAATCAATAAGTCAGACACTGCAGAAGACATGGATGCACTTACTGATGGTCTGTAAATGATAAATATCTTTTATGGGTTTTCAGACAAGACAAAACAAGCCTTTTTAAACACTGTACTTTTTCCAGCTGTAGGAGGATATGGACCGTACTGCGGGCGGGTGGTCAAGACGGCTGCGCAAGAGCGAGTAAGAACACTCATTACGAACGTGAAAATATCCACCGTGTGCTCGCCAGCTTAGTTTTCAACACTCTTTGTACTTTTCCTACGCACCTTAGACTAAAGCCTAAATCCATGTCATTTCTGTTTCAAAATACCATGCGTATTGCGTACTGATTGGTTGTTTGTCAAAATAATGCGAAATTAGTGTTTCACATATAACATTCAAAATACAAAAAAAAAACACGCAAAACAGAACATCTTCAAGACTAGGATACTAAGACTAGACTAAGACAATAATAAATTGAGTTAGAGAGTTTGTCTTGTCAAATTGATATTTCGTCTTTACTTCGAGTCGTGACAACTTTTTTTGCTGACTCGAATAATAACATTATTTCTGCTCAACACAACTTGAGTGGTAGTCAAATTTGTTGGAAACAATGCCAATTACGTCAATAAAATGCACGGTTTTGATGATGCCATCATCAAAACAGTCATTCAAATTACGTCAAAGATTATTTGTTTTGTATTTGTTCGTTTGTATTTGCATGCAACTTTAGTGAGTTTTGTGGGTACAAAATGTTGAATATCTTTCTGGTGAAATTAGTTTACCTTAGATTTCTGGTACCGGCAGGATCGGTAGTCGATGCCCTGCTCCGCGTGCTAAATGAGTCACACCTGCTGCGGGACGAGGCGGAGGATGATCGCTGCGCTATGCCAGTCCTTCTGGAGGACGAGGACGGGCGCATGGCAGTCGCCGCCGAAGCAGTGGTGTGCGTCAGAGACGCAGAGAAGGAGGATGGCCTACTGCTGTGGTGCATTTTGCTCTATATATTTGATATGAAAACCACAGGCAAAAACAAAAATATCAACTGGGTTCTGCGGACAAAAGTATTCGGTCTGCAAGACGATAAGCAGCCTGACCCTGCAGTCAAGGAAGACGTGCAGACCATGCTAAAGGCACTGTAGATCGCGAGCGAACATGTTTAGTCGTAACGGTGTTTGTTAACTTAGTGTAGTAAGCATCGTTTAGTAGTATATACCTCGTTAAGTACATCGTTCATCCGTTCTTTTCTTTCTTTTTAGCAGTGTTCCCCCCCTGGATGAACCCAAGGCCCAGGCGCATTGTACTTTCTGACTGTACTCTTGTAACGAACCGAAGGTCCATTTTTTGCACCAGTGATTTCACAATGACTGAATAACTATGGTTGTTTTTCGAAGATGGCGTTTTTTAAACTTTTATTGCGGTTTTTAGATGATTAGAAGTAACTGCCAGTGTTTACGTTTGTTCATGAACTCAGTGAAAATATAAGCTGTTCTGGTTACTTGATGTTAATGTATTGCTTGTCCAAAATGTGAATGTTAAAGGAGTGGAAACGAATGCAGGAGGATACACAAGAAGGGATTAATTAAGAGTTTGGTGGAGTTTTGTATGGGAGTGATGAGGCAATAAGTGGAGTTTTGTAGGGGAGCAATGAAGAGTAAGGTGGAGTCTTGTATCGGAGTAATACAGAATTAAGTGCCTGGGATGACTTTCAGACACCAATACACCACCAATAGCATGAAAGTTTGATGTATTGACATGTCCAAAGTCAAATTACAACACCAGCAGTCAACACCACCACCACAACCAGTAACGTGCCAAGTCTGATGTGTTGACATGTTAAGTTTACCCTCCTTGCTATGCGATTTATTGTATCCACTGTTTGAGCAACTATATTATTAATTATTTTAACTTAACCTTACCTTGAACTCTGAAGCAGGAGGTGCTTCACAGAATTGCTTAACAAAATGTGTCGCCTTTGAAAGCGACGATCGCTCCAAATCGAGGTTTTAAAATGCTGCCAGCATGCCTCCATGTAGTCATTGGTCAACAATCTAAAATATACTCTGGGTTTCTAAATTTGTTCCAAAATTTATACCATTTCTACTATGCAGCGAAGTAAGCTGATAAAACCAGCGGATCCGCTGGACGGACGGCGGAGAGTCTCCCGTTCAAAGTCAATGAGTGGTCTTTATAGGCGTAGGAACAAGGGGCGGGGGGGGGGGGGGGGGGCATGATCCCCATTATTTCAGGTATCACTTTTCGGCCATTTTTGTGGATAAAATCTGTATTTTTGCTTGGCGAGAAAAGTTTTCGATGGCAAAAGGTTCGCCAAGACGAGAACAGCCCAAATCTGCGAAGAAATCTTCCACAGGGAGGAGGGGGGGTACTCTCAAAACGAGATCACAGTTTCACTGCCCCCCCCCCCCCCCCACACACACACACTTTTCGTGACGTTCCTACGTCCCTGGACTGGTCTTCCGCGGTTCTCCCAAACCGCTGACGACTGAAATAGTAGTTTGCAGACAACTTAGTATGGTCTATAAATACAACTATATTTGTGGTCTAATATGCTGCCAAACCGATATCACTGCTGCTATGTGGGACGCGTATTTTTTGGTAGACTGGGACGCGTATTTTTTGTGTGGTAGACTGTGCATTTGCATGTGTGAACCAATTCAGTAGAAATTGCCTTCGAATATCCCACGATTCGATGTAAAAAGCACTCGCATGCAAAAATGCAGCATGTGGCTCTTCTGTATGTGGCTCTCATGTGGCTCTCTGATGTATCATCTGTGATGAAAAAATAGCCAACTTGGCAAGAAAAAGTCAAATTTTGTTCTCCGACGTCGTCTAGCAGGACGGGGCATTTTACCACCCCTGACCTGCTTTCACATCAAGCACCGCTCACTAAACGGCTAAACGTGTGAGCAATGCCAAGGGCAAAATGTAAATGCTTCTTGCCATTTTTGCACATACACCTATTCCGAACTCCAGACGAAAAACCTTAACATTTCATTCCAACTGGCCATTTGTGCGTTAAAGTTGGGGACGGGACAATCACATGTTTTTTTGTTTCTTCTGTTGAACAATAAGTTCCATGAATAAAGGCAACTCGTCCCGATTCGTCATAAATGGTCCATCTGTAGATAATTCGAATATAATATATACATTATTTCAGGTATCGATATCTCTAATTCTGCACCTGCAAATGGTTCCACAAACTTGTACGGACAGTCCGTACAAGTTTTTGGAGGTTCGCCAACTTGTACGGACACTCTCCGTACTGTCCGTAGTGGTGGCGATGCCCATGTTACCAAATGTCGCCCTCAAAATCAAAGCAACTATACCTTCATAGATTTTGCCCTGCTAGTTAAGGATTTTAACATTTATTTCGCGGATGCGGCGTGATAAGCAGACTACTTTTTCCTAAATCTATTTTTTTTTTTATGAAACAGGACTCCCCTGGAACGGCTTCACGCACCGACGTAAATTCATCACTGTTCTGTTTATTTTCAGGATCTTGGTGAAACACGATGTCTTGAAATAGTTACGATTCTAACTGCTGGGCTCCACTGCGCGCTTTTGCAATTTATCGCTTCGCTTTTACGTTTTATCGGGTCGACTTTGCGTTTTCTCACGTTCATAAAAATATTAACTACATGTTAATATATAGTGCAGGCTCCACTGAACGAAATGAGAAAGTGAATAAATGAAAAAGTGCGTAATCGGTACGGTAAACCTCAAAATCGAAACGGAAAAGTGCAAAAGTGTACCCAGAAAACGTCTAATCAACACGCAAAAACGAAAAAATGAGAAAGGATAAAAACGAGAAAATGTTTGATCAGTTGAAAGTTTTTGCACTTTTGAAGTTTGCTGTGCTCATCATGCCACCTTTCAAGTGATTTGTGGCTGTGTTTCAGACAAATATTTGCAAAGAAGCTACTTGCCGTATTTGAACTACTCCTGCCACCTTGCGTTTGAAAAGAAAGCTGAGCTTCTTAACTTGCCGTTGCGTAATGTAAGCAAAACATTCCGATGGCCATCTTTGCTTGTGTCGGGCGGTTGGTTCCGTTGTGGCAGTGTCAAGCGGTTTCAACTTGTGAGTTTCAAGCGGCTTCAACTTGATTTCATGAATGTTAGGAGTTCAAGTCACAAGTGAGAGGAAGCTGGGGAATTTAAAAGTGATCTGTGTTTCCATAATATTCATTCAATGAGCTGTGGAGAGGCAAGAGGTTGTTTGTGAAGGAACAAATTGGAGCCCGCGGTTTAGCCAGCGTGCAAACTGCAAATCATCAGTGGAGTCGCTTTGACTCGCTTACGATGCATACCTAAATATTCGCATGATTGTTGGAATCTAACCGAGCTCTGCCGTACACACAACAGGTATTTACCATGCTCATATATTGATACATACCTATTCAATTAAGCTTTGTGCGCAGCGGAACAACGATTGTTGACGTTTTGTATGAAAGTTTTTCCTGGGAAATTGCATCCGTTTGTGCTTCGCCTCGTCTTTTATTAGAGATAAATTTGATACGGCGAAAAAACAGCCTGACAGGGCTTGGAACCCGTAATTTTCGGATAATCTTCGGATAACCATACCAATTTGATCGGCGCCTATAACCTCTCGGCCACCGATGCGACAGGCACCTGCGTGGGAAATAAGCAGTATAGTTGAGGAAGGGTGAGACAAATGGTCAAAACTACAATGTAGTGCGGGCTTGATGTAAGATAACTTTATCTTGGATCACAATATCGCGGCGAACCAAAAATATTGTGATAATCCGATTGTGTCACAGTTCCACCCGTCTCGGAAGTTCCCTAACGAAGTGTGTCACGTGAAACATGTGTTAATGCTTGAGGAAACGATAAAGCGCAAAAGCTAGAAAGTGCAAAAGCTATAAAGTGTAAAAATGTAAAAGCGACACGATAAAACGATAAATCGAAAAAACGCATCACGCAAAAGTGCACAGTGGAGCCTGAGCTTAAGAGGAATCGTACTTTTTTCAGTTTTGTAAGTTTTATGCAAAAGCCTCTGGTCGTTATAAGCGTGGCTCGCTTATCCACATTGACTTGAAATATCTCTCGGTAGGAATTGTTATATGCAAAATGTGATAGATTTACAATATATTTTGGTCTCGTCTATTTATTTCAAGTAATAACTCCATTTTTGTGGAAAAAAGTGAATATTTCCCTTTAAGTGTGCCTACTCACATCGCTTATTTGGGGTTGTTGACACTGGTGTATAGAACATAATTGTGTGAATTAAACAATGCCTTTCATTTTTCCAGATTCACACTAGTTGCTGAGATATTCCAAAGACCCCAGGAACTGGCTGCTAGCAAAGAGTTATCGGGTAGACCCCAGAGGGCTTCCGCTACTAGAAGTACTGCAACTATCGATTAAACTGCTAGCATATCATTAACACCGGCCAATAGCATTCCGACAAAACAGTCCGTGCGCGCTTATAGCAGCAGCCGAACAGTACCGTCTGTCCCCTACTCGCAACGCTTGATGGCCATTTTCGACGAAGATATCAATTTAGAGCTACGAAACTTGCACATAATAAAGTTAACAGTGGCAATAGCATGTTGTGCAAAACTGGTCACTCTATCTTGCATGATGGCCCGTAATTTTATTGTCTTAGGTGCGCCGTTTTACACCGCATCGTCTTGCTGTGGTGGTCGTTCTTATAGGCATCGAAAAAAAACAAAAACAACAACAATATAAGTGAAAAATCAACCTACATATGTGAATTTAATCGTATCCACCAATGAAACCAATAGCTTCTTACCGTAAAGAACAAATATTTTTGACTTTCCAAAACAGTAGGCACACTCCCTTAAAGGAAATAGTTCACCTTGGATTTTTTTACCAAACACGATTTGATTATATTTGTTAATACAATTTATTTTTATATTGTCAAAAATGGCCTTATATCGCGCCGATTCAGGACATAAGGTCGTGAATTTGTAATTTGTAACCATCCTGATCTGAATGGCCCTAGAATGAACGTAGGTGGTAACCTACGTTCCAACCTCTTCTTATAACCTCGGTCGACACATGCGAATAACAACAGCCCAGTACCTACCAAAGTCATATTTTATGCAAAATATGTTGATCTTGTGCATTGCACACTTTAAAGGGAAATAATGACCTTTTTCCACAAAAATGGAGTTAGCACTTGAAATCGCCAGACGAGACCAAAATATATTGTAAATTCATCACATTTTGCATGAAAACTTTCCTAACGAAAGATATTTCAAGTTAAAGTTGATAACCGTTCCACACTTTTAACGACCGGTACTTGCAAGTATTTTTGGTCCTCATCAACCTGCGGGCTTTTCCCGTATTGTTTTGTACGCAATGGAGTGGAAAATATATTGTGCGTTCTGCTTGTTGTGATTATATGCCCGGCGATCTTCTAAAACTAAAAGCGATTGGAAAAAGTGGTAATAAAATCGGAAGCTCATCGATGCACATCAATGGCGGAATAGTTAGTGGTTGCGACCCTCATTTTTTTGTAATCGATTAATTTGTTTTCAACATTAGGAGTTTTGTATAATTTGTCTGTGGCTGTATATAACACTATGCTTTATATTATCATGAAAATAATATTTTTTCCCCAAAAAACTAACAAACAATAACCCAAAACTGGCAATTAAATCGGAAGCTCATCGATGCACATCGACGGGGACCTATTTAGCGTCGGCGATTTGTTTACAAAGTCATTGTCATACTTCTCGACGCACTTAACCATTTGTGGCGAGTTGTTCCTGATCAGTATACCCAAGTTCCGTAGCAAGCTTCGTTAATGACGTCACTGGTGCCATTCTTGTGTAGCATTGCAAAATATATCTGATTTTGAGTTGAAAGCTAATTAAAGACTTATTCAATTTTTTTTTAAAGTTTGAATTTTCTTGTTAATCATTATTAAAGGTATTTTATCACTGTATTTCATAGTAATTGACACTTCAGAAACTTATGACGTAATAATATTGTATCCAATATGCATTTCCCTCGCCTTTTGCTATTGTGGCGCAGTGCCGAGTGCTTTGCGAATACTTGCTTGCCTAGGGTTCAAATCATTCCGCCCTTATTTCATTCGAGTTGGTATAGTTTGCATGTTGTTGTTATTCATGGCTTATACTGATAGTCAGTCATGCATCACGGATGCTTCACGGATTGCTTCACGGATCAATTTGATCGGAAACGTCACAGAGCCTCCAAAAATGCCGCACTCGGTGTAAACAATGGTAGGGAAGGACGAATTTGTCAATGACCTTCATGAAGTACACAAGGTACTTGTTTTGTATTTTTTCCAAACTTACAACTTTGAATTTGGGAATAGTTCTATTTAATTCTTAAATTTAAATAAAATAATTTTAAAACCATAACGGTAGCCTAAGAAATTGTTGCTAACAAAATCAAAAGGTCATTATTTCCCTTTAACCCGCGCCGTGCCGGTGTTCGGCGCCACCTTCGCCGTGCCGGGGGGGGGGGGGCGCATTTCGACGCTGCTCCTCTAACTCGGCTTCTATAGAACGTAGGCAAAAACCCAAAACACCGTTCTAAAGCTTGTCCAAATGCATTTTGAAACCATTTCAGGCATTGTTTTGTCAGGTCAATATTAAGGTCACCAGAGGTCATCAAAGGTCAAATTTTTCCAGTTTTAGGACTTCGCTCCAGAAAATCCAAGATATCACAGGAACTATGATAGCTAGGAACAAACGAGAAAAAAACATGGAAAGCTATTGAAGAATGCAATCGCTGAGGTATTCTCAGATTTGACCTAAGGTCAATAGTTTAGGCTCCAGAGTTCATCAAACGTCAAAAATGTTATTTTTTAGTAAAACAGTTTTCACAAATACATTTTTACCTAATAAAGATACGGCAAAATTTTACTCTGAAATTTTGAATTTGCCAAATATGATGCCATCGTGTTTGTATTGTCAAGGTGCTTCCAATCATATTCATGATGACCAGGTTAGGTCAACTTAAAAATTTGACCTCAGGTCAAGGTCAAGTAGTGACCCAATTAGGTCATGTTTTACATTACGAGACGTGCCTCGGCGAGACAAACACATTGGTGCCAGTTTCACGTCTCTATCTTGATTTTGTCGAGAGTTATTGACAAAGTGTTGGTGACCTCGGATGACCTCAGCTGACCCTGTAGAGGTCACTGAACCAAAATTGCACCTGGGTCTTGAAGAATGGCCTATGATAACATGATCCAGAAGAAATTGGGCTAATTGACTTATAATGGGGAGGTCACGAAATTGACCCGACCTTATGTCACCGATATAAAAAAACGAGATAAACGAATTGTAGGTACCATTGCCTTTACGAAATCCTGTAAGTACGAAATCTATCGGCCAAGACTGTGGCTGTGGTACGACCGCACACTTTTTTGGAGGTGGGGTCACGTGACCTGGCCTCATGCCCTGACCTGCCATGATCCGTGGTCAAGAATTGTACAATATGTGGGCAATTATTCGCTTCCTCGGGTAGCCATGCAAATCAATCATGCTTGCCATCACCAACATTACCATCATAATTATCATCGACTATTTGAAATATGCGCATGTGTATAATTGCAGCATTCCTTCCAGTTCACTTTCAGATAATTGTTTGGTCATTAAACATGTATAGTTATATTGTGCATTTCATTTAGTCACACGCATACACTGTTCATTGTTATACAACAAGTCAAGTCAAGGACTTGATTACAACTTCCCCGAGACCATTCTTCGGATCTCGGTAACTTGGAGATGATGTGATACTGGCTTTATTGATATACTAACACTGTTCACTAATACCGCAACATGATTCTGTGATACACGTTCATTGATTATAAAATGTCTTATGAATTCACAATAAATACAACATATATAAAGATGCCTGCCAATGGGTGATAACCTCCGCCCATAAAGCCTGGTTTTACACAAACACCCCAAACGCTGCACTGTGTTTCGCTCTCGCGATGTTGGCCGCCGCGTCTTCCGGTGTTCCGGTCCTGACGTGATCCGGCCGGAGATCTGTCCGTCGTGCCGGTCCTGAACGGTTGGGAGGCCTTATTCTTCACGCATCACGAGCTGGACAAACTCTGTGGAAACACAGTCATGTGTGGTTAAACAATGCAATGTTTCACTGGGGAAACATATGAGTGTAAAAAAAAATGTAGCGTCGAGATTAAAAATGTAAACTGTTGCGTAGAGCAAGGGGTAAACACGGGCAGGTGGTTTGTGTGTGCGTTAGGATTACACTAGCTCACGACGGCGTGTCGCAGTGTCGGACATTAAGTTCTCTCTGTCAAACTACTTGTGATCCTCAGGTTTTTTTCGCCCCGACTCTCTTGCCTTGGAAGCATTGTTTGCTAATGTCTGTGTTTGACTATTGTGTGTTCCCTGAGGATGCGCCTGCCTGATCGCTTTTTGTGTGTGCGCGTGTGTATGTATGTATGCCCGGTAGGTGGTTACCTGGGTAGCTGATTCTGCTCTTTCCATCCTCGTCCACCTCATCCACCATCTCCTCGACTGTGGACAGACAACGCCGGTCACCGGTTTGGTGAGTACAACCCGGGACGGAGCATGTCACAGTATGTATCGAACGGTGAGCGGCTAGATGCCTTTCATCAGCTTTCCAAACTTTATTAAGAATGCAGATGGCCGATTTCACCTCATCCAGCAACCGTCTGATGAAAGCTGTGTTGGAATACATGGAGATAACCGATATACAATATGCAACTTTCATAATTATTTAAAAAAATGGCGGGGTACATAATATGTCGTGGCAAATATATTTGTTTGCACAATAGGACCATCGCTACTCCGTGCTGTTTGACAAGCAATGAAAATTATTCCCAACACGGTAAACTGCCTCGCCGGCATTAAATGTGCGATGAAATAAGTTAGCAACAGTAGGTGTACTTTAGGGACCTCTTTCTTTCCAATGGAAATATGTGCCGGCGTGATTGCGCCCGCTCTGATCCGAATGTCTGGTAAACAAGGACAGGAGGCATCACTTACTCTCCTCCAGGCTGAAGTCCTTGCCCAGGTTCTTGAGCACGACCCAGATGTCCTTCGGACCGATCATGCCGATGTTTTTGCGGTCGAAAATCTGCCGGCGTTAATCATTTCGTCACATTTTTGTCAGGTTCGTTCGTGTTAGCTCCCCTCATATGTCAATTTTCGATCATTTTGTATGTGCAGGAAGTCGAACGATACACACTTGTATCGCAAATAAAACACTACTTCAAAACTGATCTTGCGAGCAACCGCCTCAAAGCCACAACAAAACTGTTGCCACTTCAAGGTTCCTGTGTCCTTACCTGGAACGTTTTCCGGAGGGCCTGGTCGCGCTCGTGTGCGGTCAGCTGCTGCTCCTCCCTCCTGGCGCGGTCCAGCGCGTTCCGGAAGTCATCGAACGTGATCAGACCGTCCCCTGTGGCAGAGTAGCGGCCGCCAATGAGAGCAGGTGGAATCAGCATAGTAACAAACGCACAACTGAGTACAATACTCAAATGTGTTGCGAAACTTTCTACGGGACCGAGAGGCAGTGATTTGATATATTTTTAACCACCTAAAACAAATGCACATAACACATATAATTTTAGCACATTTTCGTCATAATTTGGGAGGATAATTTAATTTTCAAGTAACTTCACTTTAGCATGGTTTATAGCAATCCTTAATACTTCCAAAAATCCCTAAACAGACATATTTTTCTTTGCGCGCTGAAATTACGTTAATCAGCAAACAGTAACCGTCTGCGTCAGATTCGTCCTCTTCTTACCGTCGATGTCGGTTTTGGCCATGACGTCGACCACCTCTGTGTCTGTGATGTGGAGGTCGATGCTGCGGAGGACGTTGGTCAGGTGCAGCGGCGAGATATGACCGTCTTCGTCAGTGTCCAGAAGGTCAAACTGACGACGCAGAGCTGGAGAACAGACACATATTAGAGCTGGAGAACAGACACATATTAGAGCTAGAGAACAAACACATATTAGAGCTGGAAAACATACACATATTAGAGCTGGAAAACATACACATATTAGAGCTGGAGAACAGACACATATTAGAGCGGGAGAACAGACACATATTATAGCTGGAGAACAGACACATATTAGAGCTGGAGAGCAGACACATATTCGAGCTGGAGAACAGACACATATTATAGCTGGAGAACAGACACATATGAGAGCTGGAGAACAAACACATATTGGAGCTGGAGAGCAGACACATATTCGAGCTGGAGAACAGACACATATTATAGCTGGAGAACAGACACATATGAGAGCTGGAGAACAAACACATATTAGAGCTGGAGAACAGACACATATTAGAGCTGGAGAGCAGACACATATTAGAGCTGGAGAAGAGACACATATTAGAGCTGGAGAACAGCGACATATTAGAGCTGGAGACTGTTCTGCAGCTCTAATATGTGTCTGTTCTCCATCTCTAATATGTGCATGTTCTCCAGCTATTTACATATTAGAGCTGGAGAACAGACACATATTAGATCTGGAGAACAGACACATATTAGAGCTGGAGAGCAGACACATATTCGAGCTGGAGAACAGACACATATTATAGCTGGAGAACAGAAACATATGAGAGCTGGAGAACAAACACATATTAGAGCTGGAGAACAGACACATATTAGAGCTGGAGAACAGACACATATTATAGCTGGAGAACAGACACATATTAGAGCTGGAGAACAGACACATATTAGAGCTGGAGAACAGACACATATTAGAGTTGGAAAACAGCCACATATTAGAGCTGGAGAACAGACACATATTAGAGCTGGGGAACAGACACATATTAGAGCTGGAGAACCGACACATATTAGAGCTGTGATAGCACGGAGGGCAGGTGAACATTGAACAACAGGACAGCTACATCAGAAAATTAACAGTATTAATGCAGTTATTGTAAGATAGAACTGAAAACAATGGTGAGAACATTGAGGAGAAAAGCAATATAATTTAATTCTGCTGCCTGCTGATGTCGCATTCTCCGAATTTTCGCCAAATCGCTGAATTACTGTTTTTTGCATGCAGTTTTTGCAATTTTGCATGCAAACAGACTCTATTTTTTTGCGACTTGCGATTTTTATGCGCTCTGTATTTATCTACCTCCTTTCCAAACTTGCCCGTTATCTCTATATTTTACTCTCAGAAAAATACAGTAAAACGGGGAAGATCGGAAATAGGAAAGGACATAGAAAAGCACTGCACACAAAGTCCCTTATCGCGAGCAATGCTACCCGCTTTTGGCCGCTAAGATGAGCCAAATTTCCGACAATTCCGTGCATTTACGGCACATAAATTAACGACTTACATGCGAGGTCCTCGCCGGCGAGGGCGGTCTGGCTGTGCTCCAGAGACATGGCGGATCTGGCGGGGTGCGGTACAGACGGGAACAGCACCTTCTGCCGCGGCTGCTGCTACTGAGACTGACGCGGGTCCGGTCAGACTGTTGCCGCCATACCCCCACCTCCCGTTTATATATTCCCGGGAGCATCCTGCAGTGGCGTCACCGAGCAGCGGCGGTGCTGCGTGGTGTTCCCCGGTGCCGGGTTTTCCACCTCAGCCGGTGGCGGGGGAGGGGCTTCGTGACACGGTGGCTGGCGGGAGGGGCTACGTGACACGGCGGCTGGAAGCGGAGGGGGGCTGCATGACCCGGCGGTCGGCGGGGGGGGGGGGGGGGGGTACCTGACTCGGTAGATCACCGTGCCAGCAGCAGAGGCAGTCAGGGAGGTCCACGGCGGTGGCACCTGAGTCACGGATGGGATGTTCAAGGTCGCACTATCGTACCAGAGCAGGGGTCGCCTGAACCTTTTAAAGGGAGCTTGCCTACTCACATCGCTTATTTAGGGTTATTAACACTGGTTTATAGAACCGCATTTTCTGAATCAAACCATACCTTTCATTTTCCAGATTCATACTAGTTGCTGAGATATTCTAAAGACCCCAGGAACTGGCTGGTAGCAAAAGGTTATCGGGTAGACCCCAGAGGGCTTCCTCTACTAGAAGTACTGCAACTATCGATTACGCTGCTAGCATATCATTAGCACCGGTCAATATCATTTCGACAAAACAGGTCGCGCGCGCTGATAGCAGCAGCCGAACAGTACCGTCTGTCCCCTACTCGCAACGCTTGATGGCCATTTTTCGACAAATATATCAATTTAGAGCTACGAAACTTTCACATAATAAAGTCCACAGTGGCAAGAACATGCTGTGCAACACTTGTTCAGTACAGTTCAGTTCATATATTGGCGAATCATTCCACGTTGTGGTTTAGTGTTTGATCCGTTTAAAAAACACCGTCAAGATGAGTACATAGAGGCATACACATTACACATACATCGGTGAAGGACGCTAGAGACTTCTCCCGTCACATACTCGGGAAGGCGCTAGTACATATGCCTAAATCAGACGCATAAATGTTAATACAGATGCAAATAAAAATGCTAAACCATCTTTGCACAAAAGATGAGATGTCAAATCACAGATGATTTGGTATAGCGGCGAGAAGATCTGGTAACGTACGAGCAGCCGAGGCGGCTGCCGGCAGGTTGTTCCAGGACTGAGATGTATAAAAAAGTACTGCGAGCCAAGGAAAGCCGAAACGGAGGAAGCTGTAACTCGCCACTGACTGTTGCGCGAGTAACTCGCTGCGACACGGCCGAACGTCGGACAAATAACGACTGGACAGCTTTCGGAGTGTTTGCATCATTGAAAGCCTTGAAGACTTTGATGCAGTCACGATGTTTGACCAGGTCGTCAATTTTGCGCCAGCCAAGTTGATCTAAAATAGGCGAGATGTGGTCAAATTTTCGAGCACCTGTCACTATCCGAGCCGGAAAATTTATTAGTATTTTTAATTCTGTGCAAGTGACAGGCTGCAGCTCCACCCCAGATTGAGAGACAGTAGATCATGTGGGGAAACACGTGAGCATGAATAAGGATCTTGCGGGTCTCTGGTGTGAGGTGGTGACGAATTTTGTAAAGTGAAAGAAGAATGGAGTTGCACTTTTTACAACATTTGATATATGCTCCTCCCAGGATAATTTATTGTCAAAAACCATTCCGAGCAACTTCACGGACGGGAAGGGAACCAGGACGTGACCGGATATGTTGATTGAGAAGGAACTGGTGTTTTTTAGAGACTGGGATGTGCCGACAAGAAGAAAAGTTGTTTTGGTAGGATTCATTTTTAAGGAGTTATGTTTAAAGTAGGATTGGATAGACCTCAGTGTCTCCTCCTGGCGAGATTTCAGAGCGCTGAGCTGGTCTGGAGGAGAGGAGTCTAATAAGGAGGTATTATCGGCATAGGATACTAAGCGTCCGTGAGGCAGGGAGGATGCAAGGTCGTTTGTGAAAATGCTGAAGAGGACCGGGCCTGTTAAGGAACTTTGAGGAACGCCATGGGTCAGAGATAAGGAAAGGTTGCCGCCTCTCACCATCTGCCGACGCTCGCCAAGGTAGCTCGCGAACCAGGAACTGTCAATGCCGTACCATGCAAGTTTAGCAAGCATGAGTATGTGGTCAACGCTATCGAAGGCACGGCTCAGATCCACTGATGTGGCCGCGACGATGTGCCCCTCATTCATCCTGCATACCATCCAGTCAACGACATCGATGAGGGCATCTTCCGTGAAGTGACATTTGCGGTAGGCATATTGTGTGGAAGCCAGAATATTATTGCTAATCAAATATTCAGTAACCTGACGGCAAACGACCTTCTCGCAAATTTTTGACAAGACTGGTAATATAGAGATTGGCCTGATAATATTGGCTTCCTCACGAGATCCAGATTTGAATAGCGGCACCACACACGCCTCTTTCCAAGCCGAAGGAAAACATGCGTACTGATCGAGGAATTCACCAAGTGCAATACATGAGGTCCAATAACTGCAAAACACTTCCGCACGGCTGCTATGGGCAGGCCATCAAACCCGACAGCTTGGCTGGCAGACAGTTCACTGAGCGCGGCGGACAGTCCCGGAAGCGTAATCACACGAAGCGTCAGCCCAGCTGTCGTCACGCAGGGTGGCCTGGGAGGGAGGGGAGGCGCAGCGCTGCCACCAGCTGCTATCTCAGCGGCGATTTTTGGCCCTACATTGGCAAAATGTAGGTTTAATTCGTCCGCCTTTTCAGCGGATAACGAGGCAGGGTTATTCCCACTCCCTTTCGGCCGCATGACAAATTCTTTCACACTCTGCCAGAAAGCATTACGATCGCGCGACATTTGAGCACATACATATTCTCTACGTGACACGGCAAAGTGGCCCTTAACCAGATTTCGAAGCCTACGGTACTCCTTCTTATTTTCCCCACTCCCGTCTCTGCGCCACACAAGATTGGCCCTATCCCTACATCGCATTAATTCAAGAAGCGTCTCATCGTCCTCCACCCACGGACAGTGCTGCCGACGGCGCGGTGTCACTGTTCTTAGCGGACAATGGGAATCAAGCACGCTCCACCAAAGTCGCATAAAACTACATACTTTCGTATCGACATCCGTCGCTTCATAAACAGGATCCCAATTAAGATACAGTAGTTCCAAGCAAATCGCATCCCAGTTCGCTTTACGCCATGACCTCGATACGAAACTTTTTGGACTAATGCGAGGTTTAACCACAGGAAAGCTTATTACAGTAGTAAGGTGATCAGAAATTGGCTCTGTTGACAAGAACACCGCCGAGTTCAGTCCGTCCACGTTGGTGATAATATGGTCCAGGAGGGTAGGGGTCGGCTCCAGATGAGTAGGTTCCGTGACAAGTTGTTGCAGCCCCAGGTCGTTCAGCGCCGTCATGTACCGACGACAGATTGGTGTGTCCGGTCTGAGGACGTCTATATTGACGTCCCCGAGACAGAACGTAGGTCGGCCCGCGGCCAGAGCGTCACGTAGCTGGTCGTGAATTTCTTCTATGCCACGTATGTACGGCTGGCGTGGTGGACGGTACATCACTCCCACGGTCACAGAACTTCGGCCCCTACATTTCACAGAAACCCAGAGAGATTCTAGTGCCGTACTACTACTTGGAATGGGTAGGATGTTGCATGCCAGTGTGTCCCTGTGAATAATTGCCACACCACCACTGTTCTCTCTGGTACCTGGATGAAGTGGCTGATCACGACGCAGCATATTATACCCCGGGAAAATCAAGATTCCGCCTAATACTTTCGCATGTAACCAGGTTTCAGAAACACAATAAATGTCTACATTATGATCGTTCATGGTTCGAATAACAGAGTTCATATTGGGCGTAAGAGAACGGACATTAGAGTGCGCTATTATAAGAGTTCGCAAAGTGGCATTTCTAACCAGGCCACTTCCACCGCCGCTGACCTCCGGGAGTCGGGCCAGGCACTGAGTCTGATTCTGGCTGCGTTGCGGCAGGCGAGTCAGGTTGGTCGCGCTCTTCCGCCCGCGCGCTGAGTGTCACGCCGTCCGCCGCTGCATGGGCGCGGCCTCACCCGCACGGGGATCAAGTCGCCGCTGACATGGTCCGGTGTTCGTTGGCGCCCTACACGGCGGGACAAAAGTTCCCCAGCGCCGGGAGCGGTCTGCTGGACGCCGCTCCTCGCCTTGGCTCGGCGGACCCTCCAGCCGCCTCGGCAGCTTCGCCGCGCTGGCCGTCGGGGGCGTGCCCCCTCGACCGTCTGGCCACCCCGCATTGTTGACATTAGTCGGGCGGCGTCTTGTCTATCTATCGTGCATGATGTGACCGTAATTGATGTGATTCAACCAATGGGGCTCCAGATGTGAATTTCATCGTATCCAACAATCAAACCAATAGCTTCTTACCGTAATACAAATATGTTTGACTTTCCAAAACAGTAGGCACACTCCCTTTAACGGTACTGGTAGTATAGGCCTGTCGGCTATCAGAATGTCAGTAGTCCGGAAAACTGCGCTATGAATGACAGACTAAATTTAAATTACAATAAGGCGAGAGGAAAATTGCACAAATTGGGTTATAAATATGTAACCAGGAGGAATATGTCTGATAGTTGATGCTAACTAACTGCTAACTGGTTGCTGGTTAACTAACTAACTGGTTGCTGGTTTATACGGATCAGCATGGGCGTCGGAAACGGAGGACGCCTAACATTTTCGGATTTTAACATTACGCCTATCAGCATTGCATGGAAATAATCGACTTCAAAACGCCTCCCTCCCCCCCCCCCCCCCCCCCCAGCTTTCAGAAGGTGGTGACGCCCTTGCGGATCAGTACACCATTTCATCCCATCCGGTGAGTGGAGTAAAGCAAAAATAAAGTATAAAAACTATGGAATCAATCAAACTATTCTTAACTGACAGAATGGCCTGGAACTATTTTTGGGAACACGTTTTAGACAGGTTGAGGGTGGCCGAGCCGGTTGGTTCCGTCGGTGGAGCGTTGGGCGGCTCGGAATCCATTGGTTCCGGGTTCGAGTCTGGCTACTGGCGAGGTCATTCGGTCCCCCGCGCTTGGGTTGGCGCGAGAGCCGCCGACGATAGATGGGGACGCTTATAGTGGTCTCGGATACTGGTGCGTCCTCGGCTGAGCTCAAGTGATGCATACTGAAAGAAGCATCAGCATCTGAGGTTGAAAGATGGCTGGAATTTGCTGAACGACAAACGAAAGATTCTGGGCACGTTCGCCGATGGTCTTGACTCATGATGCATGAACGTCACAGTAACCGACTTCGTTGACTGGTGCCTAAACATGTTCAGCCTGATTTGGGCTCTGATATGAAGCGCTGAATGGGTTCGCCATGGATAATATGATTCAAGAGACCCTGTTGATTGATGCCAATAATGCATACAGGTCAGTTTCTCATCTTACAGCTTACTACCATCCAGGATCCATGAGCATTTGTAATAATGGTGATTCGAGTGTCACGAGTGTTATGCTGAACTCCTGCAAACCCGTCCACTGAACTGAATAATACCTGACTGCTGAATATGTTCACATGTCCGCCTGTGTGTTTACGAACATGCAGCCAGAGAGCGTGACTATCAGTCGCCGCAAACGTGACATGAACCCGTCATGTTTGCCAGCATGTGCTGATGTCAACTCCCCGGCGGTGTGCATTGTGTATTGTGTATGCACCGTACCTCGTGTCTTATATCGATCTGGGCTCTGTGGTTCCCCGTCATTATACCGTCCCGTGTGGTTATGTCACGTGCTGGACGGGTCGGTCGGTGCGCAGTGGGGTCAACGTGAGTGGGCTGAGTGAAATGTAGATATGGCACCGGGTCTGTTTGTGTGTCGGAACTGCGGTACTACGCTTGAAGTACCGCAGTTCCGTCTGCGGTACTAGTCTTGACCCAGCGCTGCGCGCACGCAGCAGCGCGGGCGGCTCTCCTCGCCATACCGCCCCGTACCTTGTGTGAGTGACAGGAGTGTACGAACGAACGACTGAGAGTGACAGTCAGTGTGTGCGTGGGAACTGAGTGCACTTACCGACAACCGTGCCGACCGTACCGACGACGCCAGTCGGCCAAACGTCAGCATCGTCGACCAACATCGTCGGCCAACATCGTCAGCCAACATCAACCAACCTACCTGCAGTTAAGCTTGACCGGACGTCGACCTGGATCCTCCTACAGCTTACCTAGATTCACCGTGGTCGACAAGTCCGCTAGCAGTTTCAGGACTTACCGAGTAGCTGGAGGCATGAAGCACGAAATCCTCAGGTCACTTGTGTACCTCCAGCTGCTGGCAGCCGTCGTGCGGTTGGCCCAGCCAGCGGCCTCCCCGTGGCGGCTGCCGCGTTCACCTGCACCCGGCGGCAGTGGCGGTCCTCTGCCCCGCCCTGCTAGCCCGGTGCCTGTGCGCCGCGCGCCGCTGCCGGGCCGACCGACGCCTCCGCCTGGAGCCGCTGCTGACCCGACCGGTCGTGTGAGAGGGGCGCGCCCAGGTGTACGGCGCCACCGCCGGTCGAACTACCGGGGACGCAGGGGCGGCACCAGGTGGCGACGTGAACAACCAGGCGACATTTTTATCGGCCAGCTGAACTGTCAGTCGTACAAGCACAAGCTACCCGAACTGAGACACGACCTGCCGGAAGTGTACGACTTCGACATACTTGCGCTGAGTGAACTTTGGCTTCAGCCTAGTGTGCCAAACCGACTTGTCAATGTCCACGGTTATAATATTTACCGAGCGGACCGACCCGCAGCCAGCCGACTGGCCAAAGGTCACGGCGGAGTGGCGATATTAGCGAAGGCCACCTACTCGGTTACAGTGTTAAGGACACCTGCTACGGGCGTAGAGTTATCCAACCTTGAGATAATCTGGGCTAAAGTCGCCATAAAGCAGCAGAGGCAGTTACTGTTTGCATCAGTGTACCGGCACCCGACGAATACACAGCGTCAAGTCGAAGCAGACATCGACGACTTTGAAATGCAGCTACAACACCTTACAGCTCAACACCCCGGAGCGACTGTTGTGATCGCAGGCGACTTCAACCTCTGCCTTCTGAAAAACGAGCCTAACCGCGGCGCTCACCTGTCCCGGCTTCTGTCAGCATACAACTTGCATCTAGCCAACACCACCCGCGCCACCTACCGACCTGCTGGCACACTGCTGGACATTCTGGCCACCAACCGACCGAATGCAGTGGTCCGCAGAGGTGTCACGCGGTGTCATTACGGGACTCCGCATGACTTCACGAGAATCGCTCTTCGCCAGGTGGGGACCATTGGCCGCCGTGGAGCTACCGTGGAATGCCGGGCCATGTCACGAATCAACGACGCAGAATTCAACCGGTCGCTGTCCATGAGTGACTGGTCCGTGGTGTACCGGGCTGACTGTCCGGATATCAAGTGGGCCGCTTTTCTGGCGGTGTTTGCACCACTACTGAACAGTGTGGCACCCAGCCGGCGTGTGAGGCTCCCGCCGCCTGGTGCGCCGCACCGCGCATCACCGACGCCACGCGGGAATTGCTGTCGCGGCGCCGCGCGCTGCTCAGCCCCGCGGCCTGCAGCCGCGCCGAGTATAAAGTGGTGAACCGGCAATGTCGAGCGGCCATCAGACGCGATCACGCCGCTTACTTTGCTGATCAGCTGCGCGAAGCAGGGCCATCGAAGATGTGGGCAGTGCTGCGGCCGGTTGTCGGGGCGGGGAAAAGTGTCACCGCAGTCACGCCGGCTTGTACGCCGGACGCTCTAAACGCGTACTATGTAGGTGTGGGCCCCGCAACGGCGGCTAGTGTCCCGACTCCGCGGACAGCTCTGCCCGTCAGGATACCCCGCATCCTAACATGTGCCTTCCGACTGCAGACCGTAACTTTTGACGCGCTGTACTCTCTCATTTATTGCATGAAAAGGTCAGCATTTGCCGGAATGGACGGAGTCAGTGGGGAAATGTTCAGACGATTCTTCTATGGCATAGGCCATGTTTTGTTGGACATTGTTAACTGCTCGCTGGAGACCGGATTGGTGCCAACCACGTGGAAGCATGCTTTGGTGACTGCTATCCCCAAAGGTGCAGACAGTTCGCAGCCGTGTGACACCAGACCGATTTCCATGCTTCCTGGTGTTATGAAAATTGTTGAGCGCGTGGTGCAGTGTCAGGTCACCGAATACTTTGGCGAGCACCAGTTGTTCGCGGACGCGCAGCACGGCTACCGGCGCAGCCGATCCACCGAGACGGCGTTGGCAGTGATTACCGACAGTGTATATGGGGCGATGGACAGCGGAGAAGTATCGATTCTTGTACTCCTCGATCTTTCGAAATGTTTTGATGTTATAAATCACGAAAAGATGCTAGGAAAGCTATGCTTGTACAATGTTGACACCA
>JAXIVJ010008841.1:10000-25000 GCA_036785665.1 Chirona hameri | reverse complement strand
TCGGTAGATCACCGTGCCAGCAGCAGAGGCGGTCAGGGAGGTCCACGGCGGTGGCACCTGAGTCACGGATGGGATGTTCAAGGTCGCACTATCGTACCAGAGCAGGGGTCGCCTGAACCTTTTAAAGGGAGTGTGCCTACTCACATCGCTTATTTAGGGTTATTAACACTGGTTTATAGAACCGCATTTTCTGAATCAAACCATTGTAGCATCTGTCCGGCCACGAGCTGTGTGCCTGTCTGTAATATGACTAGCTCAAGTTAGATGCTTTTCACCAGTTTGCTGTTTTCAATTAGGGCTTTTATATCGAGCGACAAATATCACTCACACATTTACGTCCGACTGACTACCATATGCGGCCAGTCATCGTCAGCACTAGTTCCGAGAATTGAAGCGCAATTAACGACAGTGACGGATGATGACGCGCACGAAAAGCGGCTGAGCTGTCGTCGCAGCCAGAGTGACATATACCACAAGTGTTTTTAGCAGCGCAAAAGGCGGCCGAGCTGTCGTCACTGCCAGAGTGACATATACCACAAGTGTCCTCACGTGATGTGCATGCGCTCTGTGAGTGACTGTAGGGGCGTAACGTAGCACACAAAGCGGCAGAAGTACTGAACGATGACGCGCGAGTGCGGACTTTGTCCTAGTATAAATAGTCCTCTCAGTGAATCAGGAGGGGGGAAGCCAGTCGACCACCCGACCGAGTGAAGTGAACACCGCCCTCTCTGCTGCCTCGACTACTAGACTCTGCCACTCTGACGCCGATCCGGACTCTCTGTTGGCGATCTGAACCGAGGTCTGCTAAGTGTCTGTATCTACGTGCATCGCCTTCTCTGCCAATAATATCTCTGCCGTCTTCATTCGACTTTCATAGTTCGAAGGAAGAGCCGACACACAACCAGACACATACAGGGAGACGAGTCGTTACATTGGTGCCGTGACCCGGATCTCTCTTCATCAGACTGTTGATGTCTGAAGAGCACCGCCAGGAGAGTCAGCCGATTACCATCAACATCCAGATACCAACGGAGCCGGTGAGAGGAGAAGAGGAACCGGACTCTGCGAGACCCAACTTGGGCCGATTCTATCACCAGACGCGCACCAACCCAAACGGTCAGTGTGCGTGCTGGAACGCCATCATCCCTTCTCTACACCTGCTCGCCAGCCCGTCTACTGCATTCGAAAAAGTTTGTCCATACCATTGGAATTACTTTTCACGCCGCCAGTACGCCGAGGACCTACACGAGTGCAGCTGTCACTACGCTCCTGATAACAAGCGCTGCACTGACTGTGGTTATTGCCACGACTGTGGGTGTGATCTGATCACCACCTCAACCAGCAACTTCCACCGCTGTACCTGTGTCTACTGCCTGAGCCGGTGCTGCAAATTCGGCCAGACTAGCCGGGAGTACAGGGACGCACAAAGAAAACATCTGTTCTTCAGGGCTATCCAAGCCGAAAACCGTTGCCCCGTCGGAGCACCGCCCAGCCAGGTCGGTCACCCTGTGTGGTTCACAGCAAAGGAAATCGAGACATCACATACTCTCGAGGAGCCTCGAACACCGCGTCATCAGCTCAGCCGTCTCACTAGAGACACTGACACCTGCCGGGCCCCCCGAAACCACCGCTGGACAGACCCCGACTCATCAGCTCCAGGTGCCACCGAGCAGCCACGCTGTGATATAACCGGACTGGGGTACGTTAGAACACCTCAGACAACTAGACTCTACAAACACATCAGCCCGGCCGAAATCGCGGCCACTCTCAAACCGCTGCCTGCATCTATCATCTGCGCCGCCGAATCTACCGCAAGAACCAACTCGATACCGCTCGCTCTGCTGAGTGCTGTATCAAGCTGGCCGCCAACCGTGATCAGCAACACTGCAGCAGCGCAAGCACGGACCAGCAGCTCAGCGACAGCCCAGGCCCCCAACGCAGACGTGTGGTGAGAGGAACATCGCAGCAGCTACCGTGGGCTCGACAATCAGCAGGTAAGTGCCTCACACCCTCCCCTGTTGAAAATTTAGAACAAAGTAAAAACATGGAAGCCAGGGCAATGGTTGATCAGATGACACATTGTGTCAAAAGTCTCGGAAACAAGTTAGCTTTATCGCAAACTCTAACGCCCAACAAAAAGACGACTTTTGATGGATCCAATGCTGATGCTTTTTCAAAATAGATGCTGGACATGGACGACATTTATGCTGCTGTCGATGGCGACGAACAACAGACCTTGTGGGCTGCTTCCCAGCTTCTCAAGGGAACTGCTAATGACTACTTTCGTGACATCAAAAACGGACTGACCTCATGGCCCCAACTTAAAGATATGATGGTCACTCGCTATGCTCATTTAAACCCGGCCGCCCGCTCCAAACAGAAACTCAGACAAGCCTTACAGCACACTACCGAAACGGTAGCAGACTTTGCTGAAAGGATTCGCTCCCTCGGTAACCAGGCCTACTCTGACAGACTCGCAGAAAAAGAAGTAACTGAAATCATTACTACTGCTTTCATTAACGGACTCAGGAACAGACGTCTGCAAAGTAGCATTGCCAGGAAAATGCCGACAACCTTGACAGACGCCTACAACCATGCCATGACAGAACAACGTATCAATGAGCATATTGCCTTGTTCAATGACAATACCTCCGCCCCTGAACCCATGGATTGCAATGCAATCACAAAGATGACAGACAGCATGCAACAAAAACTGGACACAGTGACGGACAAACTAGCTGACATTTGCCAGGTATTGACGACTAGACAACAGCCGCCACAACCGCCATTTCAGGTTCAACCCCAAGTACAGCAGCAGTACCAGCAACAACAGCAGCCCCGTTCACATCCCCACCCACAGCAGTTCCAGCAGCAGCGACATCGGCCATCGTAGTACCATCAGCAGTACCAGCATTCCCCTCAGCAGCAGTACCAGCAGCAGAATCGTGTGCCCAATCAGCAGTATCAGAACCGGTTCGACAACCGTCCCCCGCCACGTCACCCTGTCCAAACTAGGCCACCGCTGGGAACTGATGGAAATGTTCCACAGGATTACCGCTGGACGACTGATAATCGTCCCATTTGCCATTTCTGCGGCATTCCCGGTCACATCCAGCGAGCATGTCGTAAGAAAGAAGCCGCAGCCAACGCTGCACCTCAGTCCCATCGCCAGGGAAACTAGAGGAGCCTCACCCAGGAGAGGATAAGACGCAGACCGCGTATATCCTACAGGTAAGCGAAGATTGTCCCTACATAGATATACACATTGGCACACATCCCTTCAGAACACTTCTCGACACAGGCGCGCAACTTTCCCTAGTTAGCGAAGAATTTGTGAAATTATGTGACCCACAATTGGTCAAACCAACTCAAAGCTCTACAAAAATTACCCTACGTTCTGCTACCGGTCATACACTCGAAGTGTCTGAAACGGTGAGAATTCGCATCACGCTAGGAAAAGTGCGAATGTATCATGATTTTGTAGTAGTGAAAGACTTCAAACATGATATGATTCTCGGAATTGACTTCTTGAAAGCTCGTCAAGCCATTCTAGATTTTGAAACTCAGACGCTGGTCATTAGAAATTCAGTATACCCGCTAAAAGAGAAACGTGGACAAAAGGACGCAGAGATCAATCTTGTGAGACTAGCGGAGGATGTAGACGTCCTCCCACGTTCGGACGTGCAGGTCAAATGCTTCATTTCCAAAAAGAAGCAAGCTGGTGAAAATTTTATAGTCTCACAACTACCCTCGTCACCATGTTTTGAGGACGAACCAGGCATTTTGATGCCAAATGCACTGGTCAAGCTTTCCAAAAACAAGCATATCCCTTGGGCTATTGTCAATGACACTGGCAGATTTATCCATTTCAAGAAAGGTCAAGTACTGGGAACCGCTACAAAGCACAAGGAAGATGATCAAAATCCGAATATCTCTTCTGTTACGGCAGAAGAACAGAAACAAAAAGAATTCAGTCCCTCAGACATCCTTTCCACTTTCAACTTAGATCACATTCCAGCAGACCAATGCGAAGCCTTGGTCAAACTTTTGGAAGCCAATCTGGACATTTTCGTGCAAAAAGATGATGAATTGACTTCTACAAATGTCACAGAAATGAGAATTAACACGCAAGACCACCCCCCGACCTATCAAGCCCCCAGACGGCCACCATTAGCCTATCGCCCCATTCTAGAAGAACAAGTACAAGACATGTTAAATGCTAACGTAATTAGACGTAGCAATTCACCTTGGATGTCTCCGGTACTTTTAGTACCAAAGAAAGATGGCTCTATGAGATTTTGTGTAGACTTTCGTAAAGTAAACGCCATTACAGTGCGTCCTGCAGCCAGCATACCGTCAGCAGAAGATATCTTTTATGCTCTAGGAAAATCAAAGTTTCGAACTAGTTTGGATATGAAACAAGGATTTTGGCAAATCCCTATCAAAGAAGAGGACAAAGAGAAGACTGCTTTTGGAACAGACGCAGGTGTTTTTGAATTTAATAAAATGGCTTTTGGCCTGGCCGGGTCACCAGCTGTCTTTCAAAATTGCATGAATGCAGTTTTGGGTGAAATCCGCCATTTTGCACTTGCCTTTGTAGATGACATTATAGTGTTCAGTGAGACTTTTGAGGACCATATCAAGCACTTGGAAGACGTATTTAACAAAATACGCAAAGCCAACCTCAAATTAAAGATTTCGAAATGTGATTTAATTAACAAAGAACTCAATTACCTTGGTCACATCATCTCAGACAAAGGAATTTCAGTTGATGCGGAAAAGGTATCAGCGGTAAAGAATCTTCAGCCTCCGGAAAATATCCGTGAAGTTCGCAGTTTCTTGGGTATGACTTCGTACTACAGGAAGTACGTTCCAAATTTCAGCAAAATCGCAAAACCTCTCACAGCCCTCACACGCAAAAACGCTCGTTTCAGATGGACAGACGAAGCTCAAAGCGCGTTTGAATTTCTCAAAAGCGCTCTGCTTCAGGCTCCTATTTTAGCATTCCCCGACATTTCGAAACCCTTCAAGTTATATACCGACGCATCACAGTATGCAATGGGTGCAGTTCTAATGCAAGAACACGAAGGTCACAATCGTGTTATCCAGTATGTTTCACATCAGTTCTCAGAACAAAAGCAAAAATGGCCTACAATCGAGCGAGAAGCATTTGCTATTGTTTACAGTCTAGAGAAACTCAGATATATCTTCATCGGCTCAGATATCACTGTGTATACCGATCACAAGCCTCTAAAACATCTGTTCACCAGTGAAATGAAAAACCCACGTATACAAAGATGGGCCATCATTCTTGGTGAATATGCATGCAAAATTGAGTACATTTCTGGTCCTAAAAATGTAGCTGCTGACATGTTGTCACGCTTACATAACACGCCTTATGCTGGAAATCTGAACGACAATGAACATTTAGACTGGCAAGGAGAAACCGCCGACATTAACGTAGTAGACAATGCTGTCAAAATGTCAATCGAATCAGATGAAGTAGAAAAGAAACCACTAGACTATCGTGACTTTGATGAAGAAGTACTTAGACAAGCTCAACTTGAGGATGATGAATTACAAACTATTATTTCGGAGCTACAGGCCAAAGAACCAAATCCCCAAGTATTGTCGAAATACTGTTTCGAAGATGATCTTCTATACCATGTTGAAAAAGGTACAAAAACAAGGCCACAAACTCGCATGCAACTTGTTATTCCGCCTGCCTACCAAAAGATTGTTCTTGAAGGTGCCCACGATGGTTACTTAGGAGGACATTTAGGCATAGAGAAAACAACTGACAAAATTCTTAAATCATACTATTGGCCGAACCTTCTAAAAGATATCATACAATATGTTCAGTCCTGCGAAACTTGCCAACGAAAGAAATTGAGCAAAGAACGACGACCGATGCAGGACATGCCGATGCCTAATGCACCCATGGAAATTGTAGGCATCGACACTTGTGGTCCGTTTCCCGTTTCTGAAGAAGGAAACAAATATGTTTGCACTATTGTAGATCATTTCAGCGGATGGCCAGAGGCCTATGCCATTCCTGATAAATCCGCCAATACTATAGCTCAGCTTATAATGGGTGAATTCATCCCACGCCATGGATGCCCGAGACTCATTATTAGCGATCAAGGAACGGAGTACTGCAATGCACTATTGGATATTGTGAACAAGGAATTGGGAATTTCAAGGATTCACACGTCCAGCTATCACCCTCAGTCTAACGGAAAAACAGAACGCTTTCATCGTTGTATGAATGAGATGATCCAAAAACAAATCAGTGAAGATCAAAACACGTGGGATCAGGTCTTACAACCATGTTTAGGCGCTTATCGCATGAGTAAGAATGAATCAACAAAATATGCTCCCTACTTTGTAATGTATGGACGTGATCCCGTGTTACCAGTAGACACGTTACTCCAGCCCCGCCTTCGCTACTCTGGGGAAGATTACGTGCCTGTCATGTTTGAACATCTACACAACGCTTACACGCACGTCGCCAACAACTTACAACAAACAAGGGAACACAACAAATCACTCATTCAGAAAACCGCTACTGCATCTGATTTCAAGCCTGGTGATTCAGTTTTCTATTTCGACCCTTCAGTACAACCAGGGAATTCTACTAAACTCACACTCTACTGGAAAAACTACTTCCGTATTGTTTCTAAATTGGGAATAGAAAATTATTGCATCAAAAACATGCATACAGGGAAAACAAAGATAGTGCACTCAGAAAATCTCCGTCATCGGGATCCGGATGACGTCTGGGACAGGACGTACGACTCAGTTCGTCGACCTGTACAGGTAAGTGTCAGGCCTGAAGATCGGCCCATCCGTCAACAACCGCTGCGAGCTACCAGGCTACCCTTCAGTGACCAAGTCTGGTACACATCTGGAGGACAGCAACAACCAGCTCAAACGCTGCAGCCGACGGATGACTACCCGCAGCCGTCATCATATTCCGAAGCACAGCAGACAGGTGTTTCCGGAACAGCAACGGGAGAAATCGCCGAAAGTCCGCTACAACCTTCAGCAGCAACCGCCAGCCCCGCAGTCTTCTCGCCACATTCACCGGAAGGTGGTGAGCACGGTCAGCTGACACCGCTGTCACAGAGGATTTCAGCACCAACGTCGGTGCTGGAGAGGAATACCAGGTATTTCCTCAGGTCGCAAGGTCCCCCGCCTAACCCTGCTGACACTAACAACCCTCTTGAAGGATATCGGTATGCCAACGCCAGGCAACGATACGTACCGAAAAGGCAATATGACTCATCTGATGAGCGGACTAATGACACAGACAAAAGACCAAGGGTACAGTATGACTCGGACTGTTTGTCTACAGTGACACCAGACCCAAATGTCGCTCTAATCCAGCAGACATTTGTAAAAGCAGAATCGGCTTACTTGGACGATCTGCCAGACTGGCACCCAATGGTCTCTAGTGCGTTGTTGTTTTGTGCGAAGCTTTTGTTTCCGAGTGTTGGCTAAAATGTGTTTTTCTGTCTTTACAGGCGGTGACCATGCGGCTCCTAACGATCGCGCTCTTTGGCTGGCTCGCCCTGATGCTACATGCATCAGATACCCCAACCGACCCAGGGCATCTCTTCATCCCAATCGGTAAAATGTACCCGAGTTATAGTTCATGGGCAGTAACTGTAACTACAAATATTGTGCCGTATCGTAAACAATTAACTGTGCTGGCACAGGCAACTAAAAGACTTACTGATATGACCAAAATCCTCAAGTCCGGAAACGTAGCTAACCAAACGCAATCTCCCAACGCCAGGCAAACCATGATGCAAGTAGCACTGAACCAATTGGACGCAGCTACCCTTCAATTACAACGTGAAGGATCAGATCTAACGAAAACTTTCGGTGATATCCTTTTTCCACCTGCATACCAAGGTCCACTGCCAACCACTTCTAGTCCTACCCGGCGGAAGCGCGGTCTAGTAAACGGTATCGGTAACATTATGTCAACCCTGTTTGGTACGGCCACTGAAAGCGAGATTAAGCATCTAACTCATAACGTGCAACTTGTAAATGAGAAAGACATGGCTATTGCTCATAAATTCAATGGTACCCTTAAGGTCTTGAACGCGACGCGAGTCGCTACTTCTAAAAACCGTCTGGCACTACGTTCTCTCACAAAAGCTGTAAACACGATGTCAGTCTCATTTAGCAGTCTAGCTCTAACAGTTCGCCGAAACAACGCGGATATAGATATCTCGCTGCAGGTTTCTGAAGTTACTTCAAACATTGTACGTGTAACGCAAAGCGTTCAACGCCTTTATTCTGAACTTAACATGTTGTCTCACAAACTCGCTCTCGCTCAGACCGGCATCCTACACAAAGACCTCATCCCTCGCCTTGAATTTGGCCGCATCCTTCGAAAGATTAATAAAAATCTGCCTTCTAACTTTGCTTTGCCGTTCGATCCCAAAGCAATTCCTGAATACGTCAGGACAGTAAAGACTAAATTGATTGAAGGCGCTGACGCCTATCATGTTTTGTTTTACGTGCCCCTGCTCCACACGCTACGTGCTTTTGATATATACCGTTTCTTTCCTTACCAAGTACCCCTGCATCACCACAACGTCTCTCTAAGCTACTACCCCAACGAACCCCGATATCTGCTGATGTCAGAGACACGTCAACATTTCATTCAGCCAAGCCAATCCGAAATCGAACCTTGCATTCTTGCTAGCCAACCCTTTTGCCCTCTGCACGAGCCGGCTTACTCTACAGCTGGATCAACTTCCTGCGTCGCTGCTCTCTTCAGAAGAGATGCAGCTGCTATTCAATCTTTTTGCTCCCCACAGATCCAACCGGCTAACGACTCCCCGAAGGCCTACTACCTGACCCAAGGTCAATGGCTACTAGTGTCTCGTCCCCCATTTCAAATCACCATCTTTTGTGCCTCGACACAAAAGAGCCGCACCCTCTCAGTCGTAAAAGCGGTTGACGTCATTACGTTGGAAATTGAGTGCTCCGCATCGGGTGACTCCTTTTATCTACCCCCATATTATGCCAGCGAAACACATCTGGAACTACCTGCTTTCCAGTTCGGCAGCATTCCGTCAAATGACTCCATGCCTATTTGGCGCCCCAACTGGTCAGCATCCTTGAGTAACGTTGTCCTTAGTAACGTTTCACTCCTCCCGCCACTGCATATCACCGGCATGAACGCCGATGCATATTTTGAACGCCTTGAAGCCCTGCCCCTTGAACAGGTTGAAGTTGCAAGCCCCGCTGCTTTCTCCAGATTCATGCTTCTGATGATTATTATTGGAATTATGTCAATTGCCTGCCTCTGTTTTGTGCTACGGCATTGCTGCCCTAGCCAGGGAAATTACGCTTTGCCACGTTTTCATGCGGTACGCACTGCCCCCACGCTTGAGTCCCCAGAGCCAGCCATCGAACTGCGGGAGTCGGTACCAATGGTCTCGCCTCCGCCAAAGCCCCCAGCTGACAATGAACAGGGAATGCCACCCTGCTCGCTCCAACCCCTCGCCAGACAGGATGCAGCATCGACACGTGGTGCTGCTCCATCTACTGCCTTGGCTCAGACCGCGTCTGCACTACCTGGTGCGAGACCAGTCGCACGCTTGTCCCCCCTGGTGTGAGGCACCTACCTTCGACGAATGGCTCATCGTCGCTGCTTCGCGTGCTCCTCTCGAGTACCGCGTTGCCACACTTCGCCGGAAGTGGCCTGGCCGCGCTGACGAGCGTGTGCTCAGTGTATGTGTGATGTCATTATGCGTGTGTATTTTATGTTAAGTGTCGTGGGTCTCTTCTAAGTCCTAGTTTATTGTCTCCCTTTGCCCTTCAGGCGTCTGGAGCTCGCTTTTTTTTTTCCTAGTATGCCCAAAAATGCTTGTTTCGATTAGTGGGGGAGGTATTGTAGCATCTGTCCGGCCACGAGCTGTGTGCCTGTCTGTAATATGACTAGCTCAAGTTAGATGCTTTTCACCAGTTTGCTGTTTTCAATTAGGGCTTTTATATCGAGCGACAAATATCACTCACACATTTACGTCCGACTGACTACCATATGCGGCCAGTCATCGTCAGCACTAGTTCCGAGAATTGAAGCGCAATTAACGACAGTGACGGATGATGACGCGCACGAAAAGCGGCTGAGCTGTCGTCGCAGCCAGAGTGACATATACCACAAGTGTTTTTAGCAGCGCAAAAGGCGGCCGAGCTGTCGTCACTGCCAGAGTGACATATACCACAAGTGTCCTCACGTGATGTGCATGCGCTCTGTGAGTGACTGTAGGGGCGTAACGTAGCACACAAAGCGGCAGAAGTACTGAACGATGACGCGCGAGTGCGGACTTTGTCCTAGTATAAATAGTCTTCTCAGTGAATCAGGAGGGGGGAAGCCAGTCGACCACCCGACCGAGTGAAGTGAACACCGCCCTCTCTGCTGCCTCGACTACTAGACTCTGCCACTCTGACGCCGATCCGGACTCTCTGTTGGCGATCTGAACCGAGGTCTGCTAAGTGTCTGTATCTACGTGCATCGCCTTCTCTGCCAATAATATCTCTGCCGTCTTCATTCGACTTTGATAGTTCGAAGGAAGAGCCGACACACAACCAGACACATACAGGGAGACGAGTCGTTACACCATACCTTTCATTTTCCAGATTCATACTAGTTGCTGAGATATTCTAAAGACCCCAGGAACTGGCTGGTAGCAAAAGGTTATCGGGTAGACCCCAGAGGGCTTCCTCTACTAGAAGTACTGCAACTATCGATTACGCTGCTAGCATATCATTAGCACCGGTCAATATCATTTCGACAAAACAGGTCGCGCGCGCTGATAGCAGCAGCCGAACAGTACCGTCTGTCCCCTACTCGCAACGCTTGATGGCCATTTTTCGACAAATATATCAATTTAGAGCTACGAAACTTTCACATAATAAAGTCCACAGTGGCAAGAACATGCTGTGCAACACTTGTTCAGTTCAGTTCAGTTCATATATTGGCGAATCATTCCACGTTGTGGTTTAGTGTTTGATCCGTTTAAAAAACACCGTCCAGATGAGTACATAGAGGCATACACATTACCCATACATCGGTCAAGGACGCTAGAGACTTCTCCCGTCACATACTCGGGAAGGCGCTAGTACATATGCCTAAATCAGACGCATAAATGTTAATACAGATGCAAATAAAAATGCTGAACATCTTTGCACCAAAGATGAGATGTCAAATCACAGATGCTTTGGTATAGCGGCGAGAAGATCTGGTAACGTACGAGCAGCCGAGGCGGCTGCCGGCAGGTTGTTCCAGGACTGAGATGCGCGGTATGAAAAAGTACTGCGAGACAAGGAAAGCCGAAACGGAGGAAGCTGTAACTCGCCACTGACTGTTGCGCGAGTAACTCGCTGCGACACGGCCGAACGTCGGACAAATAACGACTGGACAGCTTTCGGAGTGTTTGCATCATTGAAAGCCTTGAAGACTTTGATGCAGTCACGATGTTTGACCAGGTCGTCAATTTTGCGCCAGCCAAGTTGATCTAAAATAGGCGAGATGTGGTCAAATTTTCGAGCACCTGTCACTATCCGAGCCGGAAAATGTATTAGTTTTTTTAATTCTGTGCAAGTGACAGGCTGCAGCTCCACCCCAGATTGAGAGACAGTAGATGATGTGGGGAAACAAGTGAGCATGAATAAGGATCTTGCGGGTCTCTGGTGTGAGGTGGTGACGAATTTTGTAAAGTGAAAGAAGAATGGAGTTGCACTTCTTTACAACATTTGATATATGCTCCTCCCAGGATAATTTATTGTCAAATTGTCAAAAACCATTCCGAGCAACTTCACGGACGGGGAGGGGACCAGGACGTGACCGGATATGTTGATTGAGAAGGACCTGGTGTTTTTTAGAGACTGTGATGTGCCGACAGGAAGAAGAGTTGTTTTGGTAGGATTAATTTTTAAAGAGTTATGTTTAAAGTAGGATTGGATAGACCTCAGTGTCTCCTCCTGGCGAGATTGCAGAGCGCTGAGCTGGTCTGGAGGAGAGGAGTCTAATAAGGAGGTATCATCGGCATAGGATACTAAGCGTATGTGAGGCAAGGAGGATGCAAGGTCGTTTGTGAAAATGCTGAAGAGGACCGGGCCTGTTAAGGAACCTTGAGGAACGCCATGGGTCAGAGATAAGGAAAGGTTGCCGCCTCTCACCATCTGCCAACGCTCGCCAAGGTAGCTCGCGAATGCCGTACCATGCAAGTCAAGCAAGCATGAGTATGTGGTCAACGCGATCGAAGGCACGGCTCAGATCCACTGATGTGACCGCGACGATGTGCCCCTCATTCATCCTGCCTGCCATCCAGTCAACGACATCGATGAGAGCATCTTCCGTGGAGTGACATTTGCGGTAGGCATATTGTATGGAAGACAGGATATTATTGCTAATCAAATATTCAGTAACCTGACGGCGAACGACCTTCTCGCAAATTTTTGACAAGACTGGTAATATAGAGATTGGCCTGAAACTATTGGCTTCCTCACGAGATCCAGATTTGAATAGCGGTACCACACACGCCTCTTTCCAAGCCGAAGGAAAAACATGCGCACTGATCGAGGAATTCACCAAGTGCAATACATGAGGTCCAATTACTGCAAAACACTTCCGCACGGCTGCTATGGGCAGGCCATCAAACCCGACGGCTTGTCTGGCAGACAGTTCGCTGAGCGCGGCGGACAGTTCCGGAAGCGTAATCACACGAAGCGTCAGCCCAGCTGTCGTCACGCAGGGTGGCCTGGGAGGGAGGGGAGGCGCAGCGCTGCCACCAGCTGCTATCTCAGCGGTGATTTTTGGTCCGACATTGGCAAAATGTCGGTTAAATTCGTCCGCCTTTTCAGCGGACAACGAGGCAGGATTATTCCCACTCCCTTTCGGCCGCATGACAAATTATTTCACACCTTGCCAGAAAGCATTACGATCGCGCGACATTTGAGCACATACATATTCTCTACGTGACACGGCAAAGTGGCCCTTGACCAGATTTCGAAGCCTACGGTACTCCTTCTTATTTTCCCCACTCCCGTCTCTGCGCCACACCAGATTGGCCCTATCCCTACATCGCATTAATTCAAGAAGCGTCTCATCGTCCTCCACCCACGGACAGTGCTGCCGACGGCGCGGTGTCACTGTTCTTAGCGGACAATGGGAATCAAGCACGCTCCACCAAAGTCGCATAAAACTACATACTTTCGTATCGACATCCGTCGCTTCATAAACAGGATCCCAATTAAGATACAGTAGTTCCAAGCAAATCGCATCCCAGTTCGCTTTACGCCATGACCTCGATACGAAACTTTTTGGACTAATGCGAGGTAACCGAAGGTTGGTTGAACATTGGATAACACTATTCTTTAGAATTGTGTTTCCATTGTGAAACAAACCTGAGCTGTTCGATTGGAGGGGGTTTAACCACAGGAAAGCTTATTACAGTAGTAAGGTGATCAGAAATTGGCTCTGTTGACAAGAAAACCGCCGAGTTCAGTCCGTCCACGTTTGGTGATGATATGGTCCAGGAGGGTAGGGGTCGGCTCCAGATGAGTAGGTTCCGTGACAAGTTGTTGCAGCCCCAGGTCGTTCAGCGCTGTCATGTACCGAAGACAGATTGGTGTGTCCGGTCTGAGGACGTCTATATTGACGTCCCCGAGACAGAACGTAGGTCAACCCGCGGCCAGAGCGTCACGTAGCTGGTGGTGAATTTCTTCTATGTCACGTATGTACGGCTGGCGTGGTGGACGGTACACCACTCCCACGGTCACAGAACTTCGGCCCCTACATTTCACAGAAACCCAGAGAGATTCTAGTGCCGCACTGCTACTTGTAATGGGTAGGATGTTGCATTCCAGAGTGTCCCTGTGAATAATTGCCACACCACCACTGTTCTCCCTGGTACCTGGCTGAAGTGGCAGATCACGCCGCAGTATATTATACCCCGGGCAAATAAAGATTCCGTCTAATACTTTCGCATGTAACCAGGTTTCACAAACACAATAAATGTCTACATTATGATCGTTCATGGTTCGAATAACAGAGTTCATATTGGGCGTAAGAGAACGGACATTAGAGTGCGCTATTATAAGAGTTCGCAAAGTGGCATTTCTAACAGGCCACTTCCACCGCCGCTGACCTCCGGGAGTCGGGCCAGGCACCGAGCCTGATTCTGGCTGTGTTGCGGCAGGCTCGTTGACTGGTTCCTAAAAATGTTCAGCCTGATTTTGGCTCTGATATTTGTATTTGTGTTTATTGATAAATCACCAACAGGCACAAAACCCGGTTACAGGCGAAGTCAGGAGATAAAACTATGACTATATGAAGCTCTGAATGGGTTCGCTATGGATAATATGTTTCAAGAGACCCTGTTGATTGATGCCAATAATGCATACAGGCTAGTTTCTCATCTTACAGCTTACTGCCATCCAGGCTCCATGAGCATTTGTGATAATGGTGAATCGAATGTCACGAATGTTACGCTGAACTCATGCAAATCCGTCCACTGAACTGAATAATACCTGACTGCTGAATATGTTCACATGTCCGCCCGTGGGTTTACGAACATGCAGCCATAGAGCGTTACTATCAGTCGCCGCAAACGTGACATGAACCCGTCATGTTTGCCAGCATGTGCTGACGTCAACTCCCCGGCGGTGTGCAATGTGTATTGTGTATGCACCGTACCTCGTGCCTTAGATCGATCTGGGCTCTGTGGTTCCCCCTCATTATACCGTCCCGTGTGGTTATGTCACGTGTTGGACGGGTCGGTCGGTGCGCAGTGGTGTCAACGTGAATGGGCTGAGTGAAATGTAGATATGGCACCGGGTCTGTTTGTGTGTCGGAACTGCGGTACTACGCTTGAATAGCGTCGGTGTGATGGTCATGTATTGACTGTGGTTGCTCGTTATGAGCTGTGAGGAGCGGGCGAATGATGGCGGGGTGTTGGGTGGTTTGGGTAC
>JAXIVJ010008841.1:0-5000 GCA_036785665.1 Chirona hameri | reverse complement strand
TTGCATGCAAACAGACTATTTTTTTGCGACTTGCGATTTGTATGCGCTCTGTATTTATCTACCTCCTTTCCAAACTTGCCCGTTATCTCTATATTTTACTCTCAGAAAAATACAGTAAAACGGGGAAGATCGGAAATAGGAAAGGACATAGAAAAGCACTGCACACAAAGTCCCTTATCGCGAGCAATGCTACCCGCTTTTGGCCGCTAAGATGAGCCAAATTTCCGACAATTCCGTGCATTTACGGCACATAAATTAACGACTTACATGCGAGGTCCTCGCCGGCGAGGGCGGTCTGGCTGTGCTCCAGAGACATGGCGGATCTGGCGGGGTGCGGTACAGACGGAAACAGCACCTTCTGCCGCGGCTGCTGCTACTGAGACTGACGCGGGTCCGGTCAGACTGTTGCTGTCATACCCCACCTCCCGCTTATATATTCCCGGCAGCTTCCTGCGGTGGCGTCACCGAGCAGTGGCGGCGCTGCGTGGTGTTCCCCGGTGCCGGGTTTTCCTCCTCAGCCGGTGGCGTGGGAGGGGCTTCGTGACACGGCGACTGGCGGGAGGGGCTACGTGACACGGCGGCTGGAAGGGGAAGGGGGGCTGCATGACCCGGCTGTCGGCGGGGGGGGGGGGGGGGTACCTGACTCGGTAGATCACCGTGCCAGCAGCAGAGGCAGTCAGGGAGGTCCACGGCGGTGGCACCTGAGTCACGGATGAGATGTTCAGGTCGCACTATCGTACCAGAGCAGGGGTCGCCTGAACCTTTTAAAGGGAGTTTGCCTACTCACATCGCTTATTTAGGGTTATTGACACTGGTTTATAGAACCGCATTTTCTGAATCAAACCATACCTTTCAATTTTCCAGATTCATACTAGTTGCTGAGATATTCTAAATACCCCAGGAACTGGCTGGTAGCAAAAGTTTATCGGGTTGACCCCAGAGGGCTTCCTCTACTAGAAGTACTGCAACTGTCGATTACGCTGCTAGCATATCATTAGCACCGGTCAATATCATTTCGACAAAACAGGTCGCGCGCGATGATAGCAGCAGCCGAACAGTACCGTCTGTCCCCTACTCGCAACGCTTGATGGCCATTTTTCGACAAATATATCACTTTTGAGCTACGAAACTTGCACATAATAAAGTTCACAGTGGCAAGAACATGCTGTGCAACACTTGTCTATCTATCGTGCTTGATGTGACCGTAAAATGTGACCATAAAAATTCAACTAATGGGGCTCCGGATGTGAATTTCATCGTATCCAACAAGCAAACCAATAGCTTCTTACCGTAATACAAATATGTTTGACTTTCCAAAACAGTAGGCACACTCCCTTTAACGGTACTTGTGGTATAGACCTGTCGGCTATCAGCATGTCAGTAGTCCGGAAAACTGCGCTATGAATGACTGACTAAATTTAAATTATAATAAGGCGAGAGGAAAATTGCACAAATTGGGTTATAAATATGTAACCAGGAGGAATATGTCTGATAGTTGACACTAACATTAAAGGGAATGTTTCACCTTTCTGAAAGTTGTCAAATATACGCTGGTTGTAGTCGAAAATATCAAGTAAGTGTTGCTGAAAACGATGGTGATATTTAGCTCGCAAAAAGTCAGTTAACTTTATACAAATTACGGTTTTTAATTTGGGATAATGACGTCATTATTGAGCTATAGACCGCCGCTGATTGGCTGACGTGGGATTGACTGAAAAAGTGGCTGTCAGTCATTCAGCGGCGGCACTATCCTGGGCCCTAGACCCCATTTTACAAACGATAAATTGAATTGCATAAAAATTGCTATGTTTTTGGGAAAATGACCTTAGTATTTTCGGCATTTCAATAACGGCCAAAGATAATGGCTATCTCAGCTGAAAACCAATACAAAGGTGAAACATTCCCTTTAACTGGTTGCTTGTGTGTACGGAGCAGCATAGGTGTCGGAAGCGGGGCGGGGGACACTTCCCCCAACATTTTCGGGTTTTAACATTACGCCTATGGGCGTTGCATGGAAAGAATCGACTTCAAAATATCTCCGTCCCCCCAGCTTTCAGAAGGTGGCGACGCCCTTGCGGAACAGTACACCATTTTATCCCAATCAATCAGTGTATTAAAAACCATGCACGTAGTGGCTATTACGGTCTTACGTCAATTACAAAAGCACATATAAGAGTTACACTTGGGTACATAGAACTATACACTGAACAGACAGAGCGATGATGGAAAACATACTGCATACAAGTATGCACTAAAATTGAAGTGATCAAAACAGAAAGCTCCATAAAAGTATACAAAGAAGTATAGGTACACTAAAATACAAAGTGATAACAAACACTGTATACGGGTTTACACCAAAATGACGAGGATGAGAGATGAGAGTAAAAGAGAAAACACAATAAAAGTATGCGGTGAAGGAAATATGTACTAGATAAAAACATACAAAGGAAAACAATACATAAAATGACGATAAAATAAAATATACACTAAAAACGGACAGCGCACGTCTGGTCAGATCAGTTTGGTCAGGTCACTGGTCATCAATCACAGATGACCACAAGCACATATAAGAGTTACACTTGGGTACATACAACTATACACTGAACAGACAGACACTGACACAGACAGACACTGACACAGACAGATACTGACACAGACAGACACTGACACAGACAGACACTGACACAGACAGACACTGGCACAGACAGACACTGACACAGACATACACTGACACAGACAGACACTGACACAGACAGACACTGACACAGACAGACACTGACACAGACAGACACTGACACAGACAGACACTGACACATACAGACACTGACACAGACAGACACTGACACAGACAGACACTGACACAGACAGACACTGACACAGACATACCCTGACACAGAAAGACACTGACACAGACAGACACTGACACAGACAGACACTGACACAGACAGACACTTACACAGACAGACACTGACACAGACAGACACTGACACATACAGACACTGACACAGACAGACACTGATTCAGACAGACACTGATACAGACAGATACTGACATAGACAGACACTGACACAGACAGACACTGACACAGACACAGACACAGACACAGACACAGACACAGACACAGACACAGACACAGACACAGACACAGACACAGACAGACACTGACCCAGACCCAGACACAGACACAGACACAGACACAGACACAGACACAGACACAGACACTGACACTGACACTGACACTGACACTGACACTGACACTGACGCTGACACTGACACTGACACTGACACAGACACAGACACAGACACAGACAGACACTGACACAGACACAGACAGACATCCCATCCGGTGGGTGGAGTGAAGCCAAAATAAAGTATAAAACCTATGGAATCAATACAACTATTCTTAACCCACGAGTTACTGGGGTATATTCCATAACGCGATATACTAGGGGGTATTTTTTGCCCCTCCCCCCCCCTTGGATCTCCGGAACTACTGGACTGATTGTGAAAATTCAAACAGCATTCGATATCCTTGTGAAATTTATCGAGGGAAACCTAATATTCTTGACCTCGGGATCACCGATGACGTCACAGGTCAGTTAAAGTACAAAATGTTTGACCGTGTCAAAAGGTCTCGATGGATATAATTATCGCGCAAAATTGCGATATTAAACGCATAAGCAGTCGATAATTCGGTATGATTCGTGTGTCTGACACTTCAAAGTCACATTCTAAGCTGTTGATGAACTTGGTTCAGGTCAAGGTCATCCTAGGTCACAAGGTCAAACTGCAGATTACGGTCGTTAGGCGTTGTAACACATGCTTATGTTTTTTTTCGTCTAGAACGCGAAAAATGACCTTAGAACATCGTTTGTTCCATATAAATAGAAGTAAAAAGCAAAAACGGAAATGCAATTTGTATGCATAGTGAGAGGTGGCCGATTTTGTCATTTAAAGGTCATAAGTCAGTCATTTTTGAAGATATCGACTTCAAATTTGGTACACATATTCACCGAACATATCTCGATCACATATATTCCGATTTTTGGATAACTCTGATTTTGTTTGAAAATATTGTAGAAACAGAAACAAAATGTATTTGGATTGCTCAAAATTTTGAATAAAAGAAACTAAAAAATCCGAGATAGCAGTTTAATAACCCAGTCTATTATCAGTAATTTGATTTAAGACAATTGCATTTATCTCTAACACTGTACCTTTGAAAGCGTTTTCCGCAAACCATTATTTTTCAACAAAAAACGAAGAACATAACATCACTCTGACGTCATTCCCGGTTGACCTATCATAACCTCATCTTTTTATTTTTGCCTACATGTGTATAATTGATGTGTGAGAAGGTACTGAAAGACTAGTGACGATGCTTGTGTTGGTTTAGGAGTTAATGCAAAATAACGGGATGGGGGTGCAAAAAATAGCCCCCCTACAGTAAGTCGCGGGTTAGCCCGCGACTTATTGGGGGTCCCCCCCTTCCCGTTATTTTGCAATAACTCCTAAACCAACGCCAGTATCGCCACCAAATTGGCAGTACCTTCTCTCTCATCAATTCTACACATGCTGGCTAAAGGAAAAGATAAGGTTATGATAGGTCAACCGGTAATGACGTCGGAGTGACGTCATGTTCTTCGGTTTTTGTTGAAAAATAATAGTTTGCGGAAAACGCTGTCAAAGGTACAATGTTAAAGATAAATTAATTTGTCTACAATCAAGTTACTGACAATAGACAGGCTATCAAACTGCCATCTCGGATTTTTGAGTTTTTTCAATATTTTTTTTTTTAGAAATCCAAATACATTTTTTTAAGCAAAATTGTCGACCAAAAATCAGAATTATCCAAAGAACGGAATATATGTGATCGAAACCTACTCGGTAAATATGTGTACCAAATTTGAAGGCGATATCTTTAAAAAATGACTGACTTATGACTTTTAAATGACAAAAATCGACCACCTCTCACAGCATTACTATGCATTTGAGGTTTT